>BTHU01000131.1:0-44000 GCA_036184795.1 Tokudaia tokunoshimensis
TCATCAGTGCGGACAGGGAACAACAAACCAACAACAACAACATCTGAGCCCAAACTCCTAAGAAACAAATATGCACATGGGACCTTGGAGACGTGGCTCAGCCAGGTAAAATGCTTGCTGAACAACCATGAGACTCTGAGTACCGACTCCACAGAAAGCCTTTTAAACACCTCAGCACAGGGGCTTTAGACACGGGTCAGTAGTTAAGAGCACTTGGTGCTCTTGTAGAAACACCGGAGTTTCAAATCACGGTACCCATCAGTTGGCCCACAATAACTCGACCTCAGGGGTCTGACACCCCTGTGGGCATCAGAATGCATGATCACACTACACATCCATATAAAACAAAATAACAAAATAAAATTTAAAGAAAAATCTCAGAGCAGCAGTGAGTTTGTGTAACATCAGAACTAAGAGGCAGAGACAGGTTCATCCTGGAAACAAAGATCTAACAGCCCTAGCCCAGTTGATGAGCACCACATTGAGAGAGAGAGAAGAGAGAGGAGCCGAAGAGAGATGAGACGCCGAGACGAGAGAGAGAGAGAGAGAGAGAGAGAGAGACCCTGTTTCATAAAATAAACCAGATATCAGAAGTATCTCTGGCCCCTACATGTGAAGGTCCATTTGTGCAAACACACACACACACACACACACACACACAGAGTGGCTGCACAATGAAGCCATAATATATATGCACCCACAAACAAAAAGGAATAATTACACACACGCGCTTACACACGCACACCTCACACACACACACACACACACACAACACTGAGAGGAAGAGAGAGAGAGAGAGAGATGAGAGAGAGAGACGAGAGAGAGAGAGGATAGAGGTAGAGAGAAAATAGAATTCAACAGGGGGAAACACAACTTTGGAAAGCAGACTTGTATGGTATGGACAGGCAGTATATTTCAATTAGGACACATTCAAAGCTGGAAATAAAACTAAATTATTTTATCATCATCATCACCAATAATAATAATAATAATAAAGAAATACTACTAAAGGCCCACAAGTAGTTTGCACAAAGGGGAAAGTTCTTCTAGACAATGTAAATTTTAGACAGTAAAATGATCCCAGGAGGGAAAGCCCTCATTCACTCTGGAGGAATGAAATTCCACTTGGACAAAATGGGAGAGGCGAACACAGCCTGGTATCAGGTTGAACACAGTCCTGTTATCATGCTTCTACACAGGAGGGCACAATGAGACAAATAGCCTGGACTACACCTGGCCCCATACAGGAATGTAGGTGATAGCACATCTCCACATGGCATGGGGACCCTTTCTGTCTGAGAAGGGGTGAAAACGTCAGGAACGGTCAGAAAGAGAATGCAATGACACATCCAAACAAGTCTGAAAACGATTTCATGTTTATTAAATCAAATGTTCCCAACTAAAGATTTCCAGGGTATACATACAGGAAATCACAGGACACGAGCTTTAACTGTACAGGAGACCTCATGTAACCCTGATAATCACATACTACATGCTCGATATAATTTCAAAAAACAAAGATTCTCAGTTACTCCTATCCATACAAGTAAGGAAATGAATGATCCATGGCGAATTAAAGCCCTATTCATGTTCAATAATCACCTCTTAGTGTGACAGATACATGTTAATTGAAAGACTTGTGAATGTTGTGTGCAATTGGCATTTCCACAGAATCAAGTCACATTACTCACATCCCTTCTTACTTGGGAAGTTTTCTGAATTCTACTAGTTTAACTATTTCTGAGGCACAGTCTTTTTAAGAGCACACTGCCTTTGGAAGCTTAAGGTTAGTTCCATAGGCTCCATCACTGGACACACTTAAGGGCAGAATGGAAAAGAAAAGACTGCATCTTCTTGAATTGTTTATCTGGACAGGACAAGGACGGCCCACTGTGTGCCTTCTAATATGGGGAAATGATGCTCAGGTATGATAATCCACTATTTCAACACCAATGTGCGCTAACCCCTTAATGACGATGCTACACCAAGGAAAGCCTGCCATTTCTACCCGAGGGATGGAGCTTCCTAGAGACATATTTGCACTGCTGTCACACAAATCCTTGGGTTTTAACGAGAAGGGGCATCTTCAGGAACAGAGGAGGACCCGAGAAGTTCTAGTTGCCAAAGCTGCAAACATCACACACAAGCAGCTTCACCCCGGCTTATTTCTGCTCCCCTCATATCGGCTTTTCTGCCTCCAAAGTATTATGAGAACAACATATCCAGAGAGGACTGTGGAGCAGCAGCAGTCTCTTGCCCGCTCTGTTAAGCAAAGAAAACATTGAATGGGTTGTAAAATAAATAGCACTCAGGGGTGGGCTTGTCCCCATTTTCTATGTGAAAGGTTCGGTACCTACATGCAGCATCAGAAGTTTTCTTTCCAAGGTGGCTATGAGACATCTCAGGCTCTTCAGCAATGGAATTTCCCCGAGATTCCCTCAGCACCTGGAATTTCTGAAGTGAAATGACATCGTGCGGAAATCAGCCCTGGTCATCTCGCCTTACAAATGGGAACGTCAACATTTAAAAGGGAGCAAATGTAACAAAAAAGACATGGTTTAATTGCTCCAAAAGCAGCACACATACCCTGTACAACATGATGATCAAAACATCCACCAAAGTGCACAGGCATTGCCACTCCTCAAGCCACTGCTAAAGGTTCAAATCCTGAGGGATTAGCTATAGGGGTGTCCCAGGGAAAGGGTGCTTGCCTACCATGTCTGAGAGTCTGGGATACCTCTCCCTGCACAGCAAAATGAAAGCCAATGAAGCCAGATGAAAACAGAGAACATGAAAGCAGGAGCCCATTCATTGCCACTCACCCCACTTCTTTGCAAGATGGTATAGCTTGTCCTGTACTATGACCACTGTGCATCAGGAACCTAAACGTCAAGGTTTCCACCCCCCAACACACACTAAACGTCAAGGTTTCCACCCCTACATTCCCTGTAGCACTGAGTGAAATAGCACACACTATATCTAAACAGTTTTGCTAAATATTGTGGAGGGATTATGAACCTTTGCAGGACCTCTTCCATAGTCTTATTCAATGACCACAGAAACTGGAACAACACAGAGATCTTAATGTTGGAATGGGACCCTGGGTATTTAAAAAAAAATGCTATTTTAGTAGGAAAAGACATTGGCACCTGGCCCCTCTGTTTCTCTCTCTCACTCCTGCTCCCACTGTGTGTGTATGTGTGTGTGTGTGTGTGTGTGTGTGTGTGTGTGTGTGTGTGCCTGTGGTTGGGGGTGGCGGTTTGTTGTAGGAGAGAGTCATAAGAAAGCAAAGATGGATTCCATCAACTCCGTTGGTTTGGGTCATGTGAATTACTCTGGATGAACAAAACGTTAACAACAACTTGATACAAGCCAATTCACATTTTGTGTCTGAAGCAAAAGTAGAACTTCCAGTAAATAATTGTTTTGTAGAGAGCTACAAGCCTGAAGACAGCATAGTTCAATCAATGAGCCTAGCAAGAACTTACAAAGTCTATCATGGAGGATGACTCTCAATTCACAATCTCTCCATCTTCCACTTACACTTTCTCACTGAGTGCTACACCGGGAGCTGCCTTACGGTTCTAATCGGCCCATATGAAGCCATGTTTCTGTCCTACAATGGTAGGAGCTGTAAATGGACTGAGTAAGTATTGTAAGTACAAATATTCTTGTCACTAGTCTGCTTCAAATCGGGATCACAGAGGGTCTGGGAAGACAGCTGCAGTGTGTAAAGTATTTCTGGGTGGGGCAAGAATTGCAGAGGTAGGCAAGGAGCTTGCTCCATAAGCATAAAAAGCCAACCTTAGCTCTTCAGCACAAATACTAAAAGTCAGGAATGGCAACACATCGACCTGGGGCAGCAAAGGACCCGCTGGACAGGCAGCCTAGCCTTATTGGAGAGTTCCAGGTCCAGTGAGTCATCCTGTTTCAAAAGGTTGTGATTGGAGTCCCGCACAGTGGTGCATGCCTTTAATCCCCAGCACTCAGGAAGCAGAGGCAGGCAGGCGGATCTCTGTGAGTTTCAGTCCAGACTGGTCTACATAGTGAGTTCCAGGACAGCCAGAGATACACAGCGTGACCCTGTCTCAAAATTAAAACCGAGCAAACACAAAGCTAAAGGAAAAACAGATATGATGAAGAGTGTCTCTAAGAGTCGCCTTCGGACCTCTACAGACCGTGCACAGACAAATACACGAGGTGTGCCCGTGTGCACATACAAACCCAATGGAAAAATGCGTTGTGAGTCAAGATGGGATGATCTGAAGAGCATTAATGCCCTGTACAATATGAACATCTCCAGACCAAATTACCCAAGGCAGCAAGTCCTGCTTCGAATTGATTCCCCTAACCTTATGAGTGAACCCTAAAATTGAAAACTGACTTTCTACTTAGGTTTACGTGGAGCATGAGGAGAAGGCTGCCAAGGTGTTTGCAGGTAACTTTCCTAAGCTGCTATCCAAAGCACAGAAAGAATACCAGGATATTCAATGTCCCCTTGTATAGGTTCTTTGAAAAGTGATCAACGGACCTCCAAGTATTCTTCACACAGTGATTTCAATTCCTCCATTCTGTTCTTCTGAAGAGTGAGAGATTCATGAATAAACTTCTGTTGCTCCAAAAACATATTCTGCAAATAAAGACAGAATAAGATGTAAGAACAAGCCAGGGGAAAACCCAGAAAGCTTACAGAAAATGCAATTCTGTATTGCATTTATGCAAAACAGATGGAGTGAGATGCATGTACAAATTTTTCTATTAAAACAGTGACCACATTTTACAAAACCAACCTACTAGTATAAAAAGCAACCCTTCAATACGTGAAGCTCATTTAATGTAATGGGAAGTGTCCTATTTACAGTACTTAAACCTTTGCTATTAGTTCCTGAAGGCTTGAAAACCCACTTACTAGGGGCCCCCCAAACCTGCTGGACTCTCTGTACTTTTACAACCTACCTTGAGTTGTCTCCAACATTTGTCACTCCCCCCACATAGGGCCCCCACTCCATTTTGTCATGTCCAGTAAGAGTAGAGCATACAGTGACATGGTAACAAGGTTATATTTTATAAAGCTGACTTGAGATACTGCCCTTATAGCAACATAAGGATACACATGTAAAAGAGACTTTTGAGGAAAATTCTTTGAGATACGGACTTTTTCTCTCCTTCCACTCCCAAGAAACTGAGGCACAGAGGTAAATTATTTTTCTGAGTTAGCATAAATAGCAAGAAACTGGACCGTGTATTCCTTCCCATTGGTGGGATCAAAGAGTCCCTGCTCCTGGCCTGAGCTGGGCTGGACAGCATCTCCACATCCCTCAGTATCCCCCCCCCCCTTCTGCTTCCCCACCTTTGGAAGTCAGAATCTCCAGTGGGCAGCTCCTTCCTCCACCACGGGGAGAGAGAGTCCCCAGAGACTGCACTGAGTCCAGTAAACTGTCCCCCAAACCCCATTCTCATCTCCAGGTAAAGATGACTCAGTCGCCATCACAGGTCCATCACTGCATGGGACCCTTTCCCTCTTCTCCTCTGGGACAGGGCCAGTCTGAACTCCTGACCACTGACAGCTGCTAAGGCTCTGCCTGCTGTGCCAAGGCCAAGTGAACTGCTCTCACTCTGCATCCCTGACCCCTGCCTCAGAAGGATTACTTGGGGCCCTCCTACTCTTTGGCATCTGCACTGCGAGGATCCTGCAGGGTCCCCTCTCGGGGTACAATCCCATACCTTCTCCTGCACTCTGCAGACAGTACCTGCTCGCCAACCCCTCCCCCCCCCATCCCACACATGTACACACACCTGTACCAGGCTGGCTCCTAAGCCATCATTACCCTTCTCATCTCTCCACAGAAAAAGAAACAAGCCAGGAGGATGGCCAGTCTTTCCTCACCACATCATTCACTCTCCTTTTCCCCCTGAGCTCCTGCCCTGTCCCTTCGCTTCAGACCTGCTGCAGGAAGCCTCTGTTGCTGACAAAATGGATTACTTTAAAGCTAAGCCTGGTACTCACAGAGAGTTTTTCTGCATGCTTCTTGACTTGGTTTGCATCCGTGGTTAACTTCCTGTTCAATTTTGCCAACCTGATGAGAATACTCTTGATACAGTTTCTGCCTGTAAAAGACAACAGTGAGCACTGGGATATTCCTTCTCGATAGGAAGAAAGCGCCTTCAAACAAAGCATGACTGACTCGCCCTCACTAAAGCTACAGGTCGAGGACTGGGCAAGGGCATCTCAAATGTCCTGCCAGCGAAATGGAAAATGAGGTGGATCATTTCCCTATCACAGTAAATGGTATCTGTTCTACCTTGTCCGAGATAGGAGTCCCTTCACAGCTCTTAGTGCTAGACAATCTCAGGAAGAAGAACCATGGTTTTACTAACGTTCGCAGGTATCTGTCTCTCTGACGAGCACAACCTCTGCTTTATTTTCTCCTCGTGAAGGTAGTTCCTATGAGGATGCACACCCAGGGCAAATCGGAGAATTCTGGGGAAGCCTACCCACTCTTCATCACTGTACCAGTGAGGATTTTGCTACACCTGCATGGTGAACTCTGCTCCCTGAAAACCTGTACAACGTTGGAGGCTAGCGATTTTCATCTCATTTCACACTGAACAGGATGAAGGACTGCAAGGAAGAATGTTTTGAGGATTTCAAGCTCAATGCACCCAGCACTTTCACGCAATGCACACCACCTTCCTCACTGTGGCACTGATTCAATTGGCCCCGTGTCAAAACATTTTAATTGATCCTTAGGACACGCAGTTGACTTGAGTTGCCATGAGAGGCTATAAGACAAAACAGTCTGTTCTACAGAGAAACCAAGGCAAACAGACTTGCCAACAAAGCTTCTAGCCAGTGGGGCCACTTGCTATTTCCCCTTCATCGTGCTGAACAACCAAATGTCACCAGCTCTGGGATTCAAGTGACCAGAAGCCACAACCCCTACCTTAGTTCCCACTGGGTTTTCAGAACATCCTTAACTTTGACCTCCACGGCTCGGAAAGATGAGGTCATGATCCTTGAGAATCTTTCTCTGGTTTCCCTGAAGAACGTCCTTAACTGGCTCTGTAAGGGAAAAGAGATCTTGTAAGCATTACCGTGGTGGTCCCTCAACACTACTGGAAGGACTCTTGTTATCAATAGATGGAAATGCTCTGTCGATGCAAAGGTTATTTGCCTCCTTTCTTTCAGTCAAGAATTTCAGTGGCTCTGACCTTAAACGTGAAACTGGGTAGCTGGACTTCAGTTTTTAGGTATTACACACAAAAGATAACAGAGGGGACTTAACAAAACTTACAAAAGGGGTATCAATTCACTGTGTAATTTCTTTACTAGATGTCATTTATAAAGTATGAATTCAATCACTGTACAAAATGTGATCCAGTTCAATGACACGCTGGGAGGGACTGTTGGACTGCTTGATGCAAAACGCAAATGTTGTTTGTCCATTTACAAAAACCTCCAAAGGCTCAGAGATCACTGCACAGCAAGATGAAAAATATGGTTTATTTTGTAGCCATTGAGGTTATTTGACAATTTTGATAAGGTAGACATCCTGAACAATTTAAAGGGAAAACTGACTCATGGGAAAGTCTGTGGTACTGGGAATGGAACCCAGAGGCTGGAACAATAAGACGCAAGTGACCTCCACCCACCTACATCCCCCTATCCTGAGCCCTGAATAGTTTCTAGATGTAACTCTCCATCAGAAAATCCAGCAGACCTCCGAGCCGGTTCTCAGTTTGCAAGTTTTGTTCAACAGTTCATGTGACTAACCACTGACAGCAATTTAAAGCAGGACTCTGCTGATCATACTATAGTCACAGGCTAACAGTACTGACTTCAGCCCTCCACTTCATGTGCTATCTTTCTGCACGGGAAATTGTGGGCAGCAATTTAACAAGGACTGACCCCCCTCAATGAGCACACACCCACCACCACCACCACCAGACCTCCCCCCACACCAGAAAGAAAGAAGAATGGGACTAGAATAAAAATGAGAGAAGTAAAAAGTGGTATTAAAAGCAGATGTATCACCTGTATGAATCAAAAACTGGGGAAGGATACTTTCATGCAATTTTTAAATATCTCACCGTGAGTAGGTAGGCACAGTCACACAGCAGGGCCCACGGACAATTAATGTGAAGTAGAGACTTGGTGAGCTAATTAATACTATTTTGACACTGAGTGTTTGAGAACAAGTGACAACCCCTTGCCTTGCACTTCTTTGGCTCAAACAATTTTCTCCAATTCCAAATGTCTCCCAGAACATACCTTCTGGTTCTTGGTACAAATCCTGGTTTTCCATACTGCAAAGAAATCACAAAACCTCTTTATTTCAATGTATATAAAAGGCCAAATTTGTTGTGTGATCAGAGGAAGTGGAATGTGCCACACACAGCCTCTATACAGCTCACGATTCAAGAGCACACACTACCTCTTCTGGATTTTTCTGTGTGCAAGAGAAATGCACGTGTGTCCGCTGTGCCGCCATCAGAGGTAGAAGTGTGTGTGTGGGGTGGTCCCCCTTTACCAATCTCCACCCTATTCCTGTCAGACAAGTTCTGCGACAGGCTCTTGTAGTTTGCTGGTGGCATGAGATTTTCATTCTGTACCACACTGAACATCTGATGGACTGCAGGATGAATGGGTTGGTGCCTTTAAGCACAATGCACCCGGCACATTCCTGTGATTCACACACCTTACCCACGAGTGCATTTGTTTGTTTGTTTGTTTGTTGATATAATCAGTTTATTTTTGTTAGGCTGGCATCCAGAAAGAACTTCTCTGTCACACCTGAGCCCTCAGTTCTGGGCTTCAAAGGTGTTAAGTGGCCATGCGTGGCTTTTTCTGTGGGGGGCTGAGGATATGACCTCAGATTCCTGTGTTCGTACATTGAGCACCCTTTCAATGACCCATATTTTCCGCAACCTGATATTTCAAAATGAGATGTATGAGTGGATTAAAAAAAAACAATGAAACGAGGTCACCAGGCCTGTTGCCTCTCTGTTCCTGAGGAAACAGTGTCCTCCCTACATGCATCAAGACTTCTTCGTTGTCTGTATCAAATACAAAGAGGATAAATATTTTTGAGACCAAGTGTGCTGCTCCCATCATCTCCCATTGACAACAGATTCGCTGTGGGGTCTTTAGAGGCCAGATCCAACAATGGTAACTTATACTATTCAAAAAAGTCATGTACACACCACACACACACACACACACACACACACACACACACACAGTGTGAGTGAGGATGAGAGAGGGTGGGCACACAGAAAGATTGCACAAACATACACCTATACAGAGTGAGAGAGAGTGAGGGAGAGAGAGAATATCACACAGAAGTACAGACACAAACACAGACACACACGCCTCTCATTAGGCTTTAGTGACTTCTTGGACCTGCTGTTGCAGGCCCCTGCACACGCCTTCCCCCATGTGACCCCATGCGCCCCCCTGAGAGGCATATTGCATGTTGCCTGGAATGAACTATCTTATGAGCCTTGCAGGTTTCTGGTAGGGTGGGAATTTCAGGGCGGGGGGGAAGGTAAAGCCACAAACAAGCATGACCAACTGTTAACAGTATCTGAAGCCTCCCACTATTCCAAGAGAGAAAAATGTCCATGCACCAAATGTCCACTCAGTGTTCCACCTGCCAAGGGATTTTAGGATGTCTCCTGGGGGTGGACACTGCCCTCTAGCAGCCCCTCTGCTTTGTTTGCTTGTGGGTCTTTTTCATGAGGTCCTTTTAGTTATTGGTGTCGTTGTTGTTGTTTTCTGCTTCTTACCTGCATCGATTGCACCTGGGTTCTGGCTGTCATCTGGGGGAGAGGTTTGGATCCATCCTTGGGTGCCTACCAGCACTGTCAGTGGCCTTCCTTTCTCTGCTTGACATGCCTAGAAACTTCTTGGGTTATATAGGAATCCTGGAGAGTAGAGATACCAGGGAGAATTGCAAAATGGAAATGGGAACAGGACACCAGGGGATGTGTGGCTGGGAGTCGTGGTACTCGTGCTGGAGCAAAAGGAGGGCAAGGGCATGCCACCAATGTCCTGACCTGCCCCCATTTCTCTATCTGGACTTGGAGCTCCCAGACGCACTACCTCTCAAGATCAGTACCCTCTGCTGCTTTCCCAGTGCCCCCCTATTCCCCACCCCTATAATAAGGGGCACCTAAGGCTGACGTCTGGTTGGGAAGTCCAACTCACCCGAGGTCCTACTCAGTCAGTGAGGCCATGTCTCACAGCTCACCTGCTGTCCCATTTAGGCCTCCCAATCCGTGCAGCCCCATGACCGCTCCCTAGCCCTGCCCTCTGGGGCCTTGTGCGGTCTCCTTTGGAAAGTGAAGGTCCTGGTATGGCCCCACTGGTTTGCCTTGGACCTGCCTCTTTGTGATCCCACTGCCCTACCACATGAGCTAAGGCTCCTCTCTGAACCCTGTCCCAACTGGAGAGACTCTTAACAGAGTTCCCCAAGAGCCAATCATCCACCCCGGGTGCTCTTCTGCCCTTGGAGCCTCCTTCTTCTCAGAGGGTGGTTGGTCATACCTATGTAGGCACCACATCCCAGTGCACATCTCTCTGGCTGGCTGGGAAGGTGTGTACACCCAAGGTTAAGTGCCATCGACTACTACTGGTGGGATCTGGGTGGAGATATTGCCCTCTGTTGAAGGGGACCAGACCTGGCCCATCCCCTTCATGAAGACAGGCATTTGCGATGAGGGAGGCGAGGCCCATGGATGCCAAGAAGAAGGGCCCAGATGTCCACTGAGGGCCCACAGAGCACATGTGGAAGGTCACTGCTTCCTTTTCTCCACCTTACTCTCACAGCCATCTCTCTTCAAACCTGCGACCCTCCTGAACCCCTTTTCATCCACTGCCCCTCACTGCTCTATTTTACTAGCAGGAGCGAAGTCTTCCAAATTTCTCATCACAGACGGTCCCTTCTGCCCCAAGGTCCCACTTTGCTCCCCAAAGGGCCCGAGGCCCCAGGCTGACTGTGCTTTCTTGCCATCAGAGGCTCAAGACTGACTCTCTTAATACCCCTGTCAATCACCCCAGGTGACCCCCCACTTCAGCACATTCCTCTGAGAGGCCCCACGTTCTGGAATGGGTCTCTGATTAGGGGGAACACTACTCTGCAGGCATGCCTGAGGCTGCCTACAGGTCTTCCCAAAGGTGTGAGGCTTGCCTATCATCAGTCATCCATTCCCAGCTAGGGCCCTGTTGTTATGCATGTGTTTGTGCAAAGTGCCCAGCGGGTTCCCCGTTCAACTTCAGACTAACTATCCTGTCCAGATAGTGCTTATGGAAGCGTCACAGGAGGATCCAGGCGTCCGGTCGGGAGTCAAAGAAACAAAACGACCAAAACCAAAAAACCAAAAATAACTGCACCAACAACAAACACCAAACAGAACCCAAGAACATCGAAAAAAACGACCCAAAACTGTGAGAGATGTGTAAAGGTGCCCACAGCCTCTCGCAGGCAGCCCACGGACCGCCCCCATCCACCGCTCTATGGTCCTGCTGCCCCCGTCTCCCCCACTTCTCATTCTAGGCATCTGGCGCCTCTTACAGCCCCGAGTAAAGTAAAAGAAAGCTCCGGAAGTCCCCTCACAGGCTCTCCGGGACCCTCACGTTCCAGAATCCCACCGTCCCACGGCGACGACGATGACGACCAGGGCTTCAGTCTCTCCTTGGGCCTCTGCACCACCCGTGGGGGCCCACCATGGGACGTCCCCCTGCAAAAGTCCTCACCCTCCTAGGCCCCTCGTCTCCGCAAGGCAGCCTCCTTCCACTCAGAGGCTCATCAGGCTTCGTCTGGCCCACGTCCAGACATAATGCGCTCTGATTGGCTGGGATACCACTGGCAATGCGCAGTGGGTACCAGAACTCTGCGCATGCGTCAAGGGGCCCCAGCATGCCTCATCCACTCACACTTGCCTTCCCGGTGAGGGATGGCCCATGGCCTCATTTCATTGGCCCACAGCCGCAGCCCGAGTTGCCCATCTCTGTATGTTCTTATCGCTGATTGGCTGTAACGGAAAGGAGCCTGAATGTGTGTCAGAGAGAGGTCCATTGGGTCCTGGGAGGCGATTAGACTACGTAGGCGCCAAGACGAGGAGATCATGATACGCATGCTCCCAACAGGGCTCAGGCGAATCTCCAGGGACAGGACAACCTATTTGTCACAACTGTTTGCTAGGGTGTGGCAGTTGCGCATGGCATGACCGAAGGATCTTTTCTATCCAGTTGGCGCTCCTGTTGCGGCATGACCTTGGTTTTATCTCAGAGGCGTCCCAGTGTTCAGTCTGGCCCTAGACAGTACACAGGGGGCAGATGTGGGCTAAAATCAGCCCCTACCTAGACCACCGGTGTCGGACTCCAACATCCCAGACCCTCCCTTTCTCGAACTTCTTCTCTGATCCTGCAGGGGCTACTTAGTCCGGTCTGCCTCTAAAGCCAGAATCAGGCACTTTACATCCCAGGCCCTCTTGGGCAGTTCTCCTTGTGATCCCCCACCGTCTCCCCCCAAGGGCTGTGGGCCAAGCATTACTCTTCTTAAGTCAGCTTAGCTGATGATGTCCTTTCACCCAGTACTTCACCTGGGTGACCCGAACCCACCACACTGCCGAGCCGCTGAGGGCATCCTCCCCTTGAGAGAGCAGTAACAGTTTATTAGTCCCAGCCTTTCCAAAGAGGTGCATCCTTTCCGAGGTTGTGACTGACTCATAGAAAGTGGGGCGAAGAGTACAAGACAGTCTTGGGAGAGGCTTCTGGTTTGCTACAGCCAGGACATTCTAACACACCTACACAACAAGGGATCCAGTATTCAAAGGTCCGTGTCAATGGGACACATCTCAGACAAACCAGCACACAGGTGGACACTGTAAAGGAAATTCCACAAAGGTCCCTAAACCTCTGCCTTGAAACCCTGACGGCCAGCCCAGGCACTGGCATAAACCCGCTATCTATTTCTCCCTTAAAAGTAAAAACCGGTTAACACAGCAACCAGTAAATACCGCGATGGTGATGGATGGAACTCTTAAACCTGCAACTCATGCTGCCCTCTAGTCCATTGCAAGATCTTCAGACTGCGAGGGGATGCAGGAATGTCCTTCAATGCTCCAGCATTTTCTTTACTCTTCTATCATGGGAAGTCGCTCTTCACAGACCGGGGGGTGGGGTGGGGTGGGGTGGGGGAAACCCCTCAGGTTAGGAAAAAGGGCCCTCTTTAAATCCCGTACAATGCAACTCACCAAGGAGCAGAGAGAGCCCTCGCCCCCAACCTGATCCCCGCCCCAGTCCCCAGCAGCACAACACTACTCTCTGCACTACTCCATTACAAGCATAGACAAACCTCTATGCCAGGTCATGGCTTCCCATGCCTCTTTATGTCACTCCCTGGCCCCAGAAGTCCTGTACTCTCCAGGACACCAGAACAAATTCAGAAGGAAATGCCTTTTAACGTCTTGTCCTCTTCCTCTCCCAGTCCAAAGTGGAGAAAACGCCAATTAATCTTAGGGGTAACACCGCCAAACCCTCTAACTCATGACTCAGCCACGGAGTCGTGAATTCTATGCGTTTCCAACTGATGTCCACCCCACGGGGGCTGGATCGCCCCAACGTCAGATCATCATTTGAAACGTTTTTCTTCTTTCCTCCCCCTGCTCAGCCAGCAGGTTGTTGCAGAGAAACACACTTCCCACCTCCACAGGCTACAGGCATGAGGCCAGAGTCTCCCTGCTCTCTGGCTCACAAGACTCTGCTCAGGGACCTGGTGACCCACTTCAACCACCCTACAGGTGTCATCCTCTCTTGGCCTACTTTCCAGGATGGGGTGGGGGAAGTGGTCTCTGCCCCCCCTCCTACAAAAGAGGCTGCTAAGCCCCCTTTTGCCAACCAGGCAATGCCAGAACACTGCCAAAAGGCATGGATAGGGAGGAGTAAGTTCCTCTCAAGCCAGCTCAAGTGCACACACAGCCCTGGAAACACCAGGGGAGTGCCCTGAATCTCCTGAAAATTGTGACTTGGCCCGTGGTGGGAAGGGTACCAAAGTTGACATGCTTTAAGTGAGCGGCTGGAAACCACAGGGTGGGCTCCTCCCCCGGGCCAGGCATTGGGTGGCAGCAGGTCCCCAAGTTAAAGCTCCTGAGCAGAGCTGGGCAGAGTGTGACTACTTGCTGCTTAGCAGCTTTCCAGCTAAGGGCTGCATGAGTGCCAAGCCTGAATTACAAGAATAATGGGCAGAGTTTTGCTGATGAAAGCCGCAGCTTGAGATGACATAGCTTAAAGCATGCAGCTAGCCAAAAACTGAGAGTTTTCTTGGTTCTTTGTTTGGGTTCTGTTCAAATGGTGTTTCAGTTTGTCCCCGACAGAAGAGACAATAAATTGTCAATGGCGCCTTCATGGCACGTATTGACGGATTGGTTGAGGCCCACTATCAGATTAACTACTGGAAAACCCAAGTGATTTATCTCAAACCTCACTAGGGGATTCAACCTCAATAGTCCAAGAAAACGATCACCCGAACCTAAAAGAGATTGACTGTGGAGGGAAAGGCATTACAGGGGATACCGGTGGGTCACGTGGATCCAGAAGTGAAGTGTATCTTGATACTTTCAAAATTATGGTTATGCTCTATGTCTTTACTCTTAAAAGGGTCCTGTATTTTAATGTTATGATATCCCATTCAGGAAAATTTAAACATCTTTTACATTTTTATATAAAAAAAAGATTTACATCATTAGAAAGGTTTAAAATCAATGGCTTAAAATTATTATTATATATCCCTGTACACTAAGAAAGCAACAAGTCTCAACATTTTTCTTTGGGAGGATATTTATGTCACAATGATAGAAATCCAGACTTCTTGGCTACAACATACGATATAAAGTTCAGAGACTTTACGTCAGTGGATTTCTGATAATATCTTATTCATAGGTTCACTTGGTTACCTTTTAAGTAGAGACTCAACGAGGCTTCTCTCGATGCTAAAGTTATATACATCCAGTCTTCTGGAGGGAGGAAAGAAGCCCTTCTTTCATGGTTTGCGGTCAAACTAAAGAATGGTCCTGCTGTTAAGCCAAAACTACTTCCCAAGCTGCTACCATGAAAACAAAAGTTGGAATCTATTGCCTCTCTAAGTTGTGGGTTTCAATACACTTATAAAATTCTGGTAAGCTTCAGAAAATCATCTTGGATCCACATCACACAGGGTGAAATGGCCTACAGATTACCTACTGTTAGAAATTCTATACATCGGCAGCTACAGATTTAGTTCTGCCCTTAAGAAAGGACTGAACGGCACCCAAGTTATTTTGATCAGTACCACCTAGGTCAACATGAAACTGGCAAATTTGCCGTTTGGAACTAAACTTACCTAAAGCCCGTGTAAAACTAACCAACTATCTCGTACATGTACATTTTTCAAGTGCAATGTATAATTTCTGAATTAATAAATGCACAGAACTATGATTGATAACGGGTTGCCAAGAGTCTATTCCACTCTCTATTGTTCTTGAGAAACTCCCTGTAAGCATGCTGTTGTGATGAATAGGTTTGCTTCTGGTAACAAGCAACCTAATTAAAGGTCTCTGTTCTTAAACAGTGCCATTTAATAGAAGGCAAATGTAAACTACATAAAATGGGATGTTTCCCAGGAAACACGTTGAAAGCTAACAAAGAAAGGGTAAGTGACATTTTATTTTATTTTTTATTATTTTCTAAGTTTTTTTATTTACATACCAAATGATTTCCCCTTTCCCGTTTCCTCCCTCCCCTCTGTTCCCCATTCAACACCCTCTCGCTTCTCTGACCTGGCGTTCCCCTACATCCAGTCTTTCCAGGGACCAGGGGTCTCTCCTCCTCTCCATCTTCTTGGAAGTCTATTGATATGCGAATTGTGTCTTGGGTATTCCAAGATTCTGTGTTAATATCCCATTATCAGTGACTGCATACCATGTGTGTTCTTTTTGTGATTGGGTTACCTCACTAAGGATGATATTTTCCGAGTTCCGACATTTGCCTAAGAATTTCGTGAATACATTGTTTTTTAACTGCAGTGTAGAGAATGCTGTTTGTGTCAGGCATTCACAGCTGCTGACCTGTTCTGTTCTGCTGAAGCCACCCGGCCCAGCTAGGTAGGCTTCATTCCTTCCAGTCCTGCCCAGCGCACAAGCCCTGAACACCCCCAAGGGCAGAAGAAATCCAGGACAGCAACAGACTGGCCATTTGTGTAGGGGTATGATGGGCCCTGAAGGCACAAGTGCAAGCATGTCTGGTCCACCCAGGCCTGCATAAGTGGTGTGAGAGCTTCAGTCATTCTCTCGTCCAACAAACAGATTTAATTTAAGGCTGTGTGTCTGTGTCCTCCTGTTCCCCTCCCTTCCACAGAGTCCCTTTTGTTATCCCCTTTTGTTACCTAAGCATGCTTGCAGGTAAGCTTTCTGGGGTTTCCTGAAATGTTGCACAACCCAATCATCTCTAATTCTGCATTCACCCATGCTTCTCCATTTCTGTTTCACATTCTCACTTAAGACTGGAAAGCTGAACCTCAGCTATATAATGAACAGCCAAGCCCCCTCCTGTGGAGAAAGAGAAGAAGCCAACTAGGCCATGTCTTCTGTAATGTCTCCACATACCTCACAAGCCCCATCCCCCTGCCTCTCTGCCTACTTTGAGGACTTGGCTTCACTTTTTTTTTTTTTTCAAAAAAATTGCTTGCTAAGGAACATTCAGTTTTCTCCTTTGTTCCTGTATAAGATGCCAGCATTATCCTTTACAAACAGTGGGCCTCTGATGTGTGGATCTGGCCCCTACTGGACCTGCAAGTTGCCTGTGTGACAATGAGCATGCATTCATTCTTGCATCAGGTAGATCTCTCTAGCCACAACCCTGTTAATGGGCCATTTTCCTGAGGGCTATTGTCCTTAGCTTCCTGAGGCGCTGGGCAGGTACTTGACCAGAGCACTTTCACAGTTCCTCAGCTGGGCAGGTAACTCTGGGATCAGGAGGATGTGACTGGCCCTGGCCCCCACACCCTGGTATGAGAATTGAGGTGAACAGCAGGAGAAACCGCCTTTGGACTCCATCATACACCATTCTCAGTCTGGTCCCTGGCTCTTCTGCGGTCCCCTTATCTTGGCCCCAACCCAGCTTCATATGCTGGCTGACGGACCCCCACCCCATCATAGCCTAGCACAGAGCTACCCTACATCCAGTTACCCTTCTGGGTGATACTAACATAGCCATAATGCCCTGTGAGCCTCCTTCCCTCCCTTGGGGGTGAGCATCCATACTTAGTTATACTCTACCTCCCTGGGTGTACATGTCTGATTACTGGAAAAAACTGAATGAGAAATCCTGGGGAGCTTACCAGTGAGGGGGGGCCCAGCGGACCTGCATTCCTGACATTGTCCACTGCACAACCCTGAGCATGAGGTGGGCCCCAGGATGGGGGCCCCATCAGGTGTAAATGAGCAAGTAGGACCCACAATAAGCATGGTGCAAGCTCCAGTTCCAGGTGAAAGTGAAGCTCTTAGACATCACCTCACAGGCCAGTGTGGGCCCCGCTTCCTTCTGACCCCACTGTCGCCCCTGTAAAGTTTGGGTCCATCCTGGCCACTCTGACCCACCATGGAAACCTCAGCACAGGGTACCCTGAATCTCCAGCTTCCCACCTTTCCCTTATCGACCCCACTGCCTTACACAGAACCTTCCTCCTCAGAAAGGGAAGATATGCAACCAGTCCCTCTCTAGCCCAAGGGTGTATCACTCTGCGACTGGCTGGAACAGGGTATATTTGAGGATGTTCTAGCACGTGGGTATTCTTGGGATGGGCCTAGCACACGGCCATGTGAGAGGCAGGCAGAGAAGGCATGTATGACACAGGCAAGCACAGCAGGGTTCTGTGGTGAGCCATCCCCGAGAGAGGCCTAACAGGTGTGGAGACACGAGGTAGGCCAGACAGATGAATGTGTGAGGGGAGTCCAGTAGGGGCTCACAAGGGAGGTTGTCTAGCATGTGCTTGCATGCATGAAGCAGGGACCAGCAGGCCCCATGAACTGGGCCTTGTGCAGGCATTCTGAGGCTTTTCTATGAGACTATAAAGCCCTAGTTCTCCAACTTCCAAATACAGTTCCTCAGGTTGTGGTGACCCCCCCACCCCATAAAATTCTTCCATTGCCACTCCATAAACTGTAATTTTGCTACCGGTATGAATAGTAACGCAAATCTCTGTGTTTTCCAATGGTCTTGGGCGACTCCAAGAAGTCAAAGGCGCCTTCGATGCCCAGCGGGTCACGGCCACTCTCAAAAGGTGCCATCTCCCAGTGTGACCTCCCTAGTCCAGGCACCAACATTTATGGCACCAAGTCTCGTCTATCACCCTGCCACCCCTGCCTCTCTCTTGCTCAAGTCCCTTACGTTCCTACACTCTCTGTAGTGACCTATCCTAGAAGACAACAGCTACTGTTCAGACCCAAGCTTCCCATTCCCCTGTCTGTGGAATTCTCAAAGCTTCCCCGACTTCACCACCCCCACACCCGCGTAAGTTGGGAACAAGTCTATCATCTGGCTCCGGAAGTCACAGGTTGAACACAGCTGGCTCATGAGTCACAGAGCACTTATCAAAGAAGTGTTGGTCCTTAGGCTAGTGAAAGGTTCTTGAGTTCCCCAAACATTTCCCATTCAAACTCCTAGAGCAGGAGGGATCCTCTTGTATATTGAATCACAAGCCTGCTGCTAGGATACATAATGTCTTCATTCTGAGAAATGAAGGATCTTCCTTGCTAGTCCAGAAGACAAAAGTTCAGGTAGCATCCCCCACTATGTGTACCTCAGAACCACTTGTAATTCAAGCCCCAGGGGAACTCAGCCCCTCTTCTGGCCTTCAAGGGTACTGATGCACTCTGGGACTAGGCTCACAAAGACTCAACAAGTACACACGTTTTAAAAAATTAAAAACCCTCAAGTGTACTGAACACAGATTCTAAGCACTCATTGTAAAAAAAAAATACAGCACAGGACCAGGGTAAGAGAATGAATGGCTTGGGAGTTACACACACACACACACACACACACACACCCCTGCTTCTCGGCCTTTTGGCTAAGATCAAGTGTAGACAAACACGCACACATCCAGGCAGAAGGACCTGATGAATACTAATCTCTCTAAGGAGAACCCCTAGAAAACTACTCATGTAAACACCCATCCACAACACTGGAAACCACAAATGCTTACACAGCTGCAAGTTGATAAAATGCTTTCAACCAAAGATAAGGGCAGGTATCTTTCAACCAGTGTTGAAGTCAGCTTTGAAATGAGTCTGGGTGTCTTTGGGAAATGCCATAGCCCCACAACTAGCACCAGACCCAACACGTTAGGATCCGGCTCTGCTGTGGGAATCGTGTTAACAGTTTTTAAACACATCTGAGTACACAAACATGAGTGTGCTCAGCAAGTCTCAGTGGCACGTTGGGTTGATTTTCCAATTGCAACGGAACTGGCTCCGTGACCTCATGGACAAATGAAAGCGTGCACAGCAAAACAGGTCCCACCTTTATTCACTTCTTCCTAAAATAAGCAAGGTAACATTCACTTTGGGGACGAGACAGAGAGCCAACCACAAAATCAAATGACATTTGCTTCCAAGAGTAATTGCCACTACTGGGCAGCATGTATCTCCCTTGCTGTCAAGGGCCTGGACGTTCTACACTTGACTGTTGCTTCTCACAGAACTACTGTGGGTTCACTTAATGGTTAACAGAGTCTCAGTCTCAATTCTAACAAACAAAGGAAAGAGAAAGGAGCTGCACTGACTACTACTACTGTCTTCTTAGTGCGGTTAAGGCTCCCTTCCCTGTGTGTCCTGTGTGTGAGCTTCAGATGGAGTCTTCAGGGCGGTCGAGGAGCAGGGACTGAAGGTATGTTTCAACAATGGATACATCTTGCTCTTGCTGTTGGAAAAATGGAGAGTTAGAGGATCTTCATTACCTCTCTGCTAATAGGAAGCCAGCCCAAGGCGCACAGTGTTACAGACACACGACTTACAGTTTCCATGATGACTCTGTCCTGCACCTTGGAGATTTCCTTCTCCACATCAGTTTGCTGACCACCAATAACGGTTTTTGCAAGTGTTTACTCAAGTCGTTGGCTTTCTGAAACAAACCACATCCAAACAAAGGTACTTGAACCCAAGGGCCAAGGCCCAACTTGACACCTCACCTCATTTAATTCAAAAAAGTACCGGCTTTGCATATCCAAAGGATCCTTGTTAGGAATCAAAGTAAGAATGGCAGCTACTTCTTGTGAATCTATATGAACTCTCCACAGAGAGTTGCAGTGCCATATTGAGCTCACCTTCATCTCGAGGAAGAACAACACCTAAGGCACTTATCTCAGAAACTGGACGGGTGAGCAGGTAAAGGCCATAAGGATCAGGCATGGACAAAGAGGCACAGGCATGTGCCGGAGGACCCCCAAGGTTTCCCAGGGGAAGGCAGCCATCCATTCACTGTGCCATGGAATGTAATTTTCACAGAGAAGACACAGCATGCAATCACATGCCCTTTGAAGGTAAGAAAAGCTGAAGTGAGGACTCGATCCCTCTGATCAGCTCTCAAAGAACACTGCAGTGGGTGGATGCAGAGGAGAAAGAGCTGAGTCACCTGTCCATAAACTGCAAAATGCTGTCCAGTCTCTGCCCTATTCCCAGGGCCCAGAGGAGCCTTAAGAAGCAAAGGCATATGTACCCTGGCTGAAAACGGGTGTGGCAGGGGAGGATGCTGGCCACGTGACTGACGAGGACACACATGGTAACATCCATTGGCGTAAACACAGGTTCTCAATAGGGAAGACAAGGTGCAGGGATCCATCCGGGCCAAGAGCAGAGGCAAAGCATGGACAGGGAACAGGAGTGACTTCAGGGGAAGCTGGTTGCAACGGGGAGGAGGGAAGAGCAGACAGAGGCATCCAGGGGAGCTTTTGGAGGAGGGGTGTTTGCCGAGGACCACAGCAAAGAGGGAAGAATTAAGAAAGAACGCCCCTGGGAAATACGGAAGAGGGAAAGGCCCTGTTTCCAGCACAACACCTCCTCAGAGCTTGAGGTCTAGGGAAGTACAGAAGCTTGACAGAAGAAGCAGAGGGAGGTTGAGAGAGCAAATTTCCATTCAGCAGCTCCCGTTCTAGAACACTCTCCCCACTAAAGAGCATCAGTTCCCCGGGCTAAAACAATACCTAGCCTTTTTCCCTACATGTGGGGAAAACATTCCAAAGAGAATGTGACCACCAATTTCAAAGCTAATTGCTTATCCCACAAATTGAGAAAGGGCCATTCTGTCTCCTGCTTTTACAGACACACGGTGTGACATAAGGATGTGTTCTGTTCACAATTGCGATCTACCAGACCTTCAAAAATGTGTCACACATATCTTTAGCGTTTTCAAGCATGGTTTCATGGTCCTCAATAGCTGTCTGTAAAATCTTCATTTGTTGCTGAGTTATAAACTGAAATAGAGGAAATCGATGATAAATGTCAGTAAAACTGAACATCCAACCCAGCTGCATAGAGCAATCACTTCCTGGGCTGTTTTGTGGGTTCTGTCGTTCATTGATCAAGGTCGAAGACATGACTTCAATACCGAAAAAAAAACATGACAACGTCTGACCGGTCAGAGTGAGACATCCTGTCTCATCTGGGCAAAATTTCCATGAAATAACGACTCATTTTGAAATTAACCTGAGATCCATCTAATCTTTAGACTCCCACACCTCAACAAAACAAGGTAAAAAATTAAGTTCTACTGTGGCCCAGTTTTCATAATAAAGTATGAATCTCTTTGTCAAACTCAATGGGCACATAGATTAGCTTCCAAAGGTCACACATCTTTCCAAAGGAGTATGTAACCAAAACCTCCCCACATCGTCGTGAAACACCGTGAACTGCATTATCAGCCAAATAAGAATGACAGAGCAGACAGATAGCAAGCATAATCAGATCCTGCTGTCGAGCATTCCACAGCAAACAAAATTTGAAAACCTGAAAACATTCAATACACAGGACTAGAAGGTAGGGTTTCTCCACCAGTCTGATTTTACTTCTAGGAAACTGAGGCAGACGAGTTAACGACTTTCCAGAGTTTTCAAAATGAGCAAGCCTCAGGACGAAGGCTGCATCCAATCAGTGGGTTCTGGAGAACATGGTCCTCACTGCCAGACTGGAATCTATCTCCATCTCCCTCAGTCAGAATCCCCAGGCAGGAGTGTGGGGGAAGGGGGGGGGGGGCGGGTGGTGGCACAAACTCCTTCCTCCACCAGGGGGAGAGAGAGAGAGTCCCCAGAGACAGCACTGAGTCCAGTACCTGTCCCCCAAACCCCATTCTCATCTCCAGGTTGAAGGTGACTCATTCACCATCACAGGTCCATCACTGCATGGGACACTTTCCCTCTTCTCTTCTGGGACAGAGCCAGTCTGAACTCTGACCACTAACAGCTGCTAAGTCTCATGCCTGCTGTGCCAAGGCCAAGTGAACTGCTCTCACTCTGCATCCCTGATCCCTGCCTCAGAAGCCTACTTGGGGCCCTCCTACTCTTTGGCATCAGCACTGCCTGGATCCTGCAGGGTCCCCTCTCGGATACCATCCCATACCTTCTCCTGCACTCTGCAGGACAGTACCTGCTCATCCCCCCAAGGCCTGTACCATGCCAGCTCCTAAGCCATCATTACCCTTCTCATCTCTCCACAGCGATGGGGGGCAAACAATTCAGGGAGGATGGCCAGTCTCTCCTCACCACATCAATACACCCTCCTTGTCTCCCTGAGCTCATGTCCTCTCCCTTCCCTCCAGACCTGCTGCAAGGAAGCCCTGCCACTAGGGAAACAGACACCGCAGAGGATCTCCTTAAAAAGCTGAGAGCGCCACTCACGCCGAGGTATTCTTCTTGGTCCCTTGTGCTGCCCACCTCATCCAGCCACTTCCGGTACAGGGACTCAAACCTTTCACAGTACACAGACTTAAGGTCCTGCCTGTTAAAACACAGTACCGATTACATGGCAAGGTCACACTGGGTGAGCATGAGCCGATGACACACACTCACAATTTGAAACAGGAGCTAGGAGCAAAAGGGAAAGGGCGAGGGAGTTACAGTGACTCATGAGGGGCTGAAATGTGATTCTCATTCCTGAAGAATTTTGTCTTAAAGCTGCTACCAGAGACATTCACGTGTCTTCCCTCTCGAACACCGAGGATGCATTCGTGCATATCTCTCCCAGCATTGCATCTCTGGTTTAAAGTTAGACTCATCTTCCCTTCCCCTTATGCAGTAACCTATAAATTCTGAGGGCCTAAGTGCATGTCCTGAAGGCAACACACCCTATGGTGTTTTACAGACAGAAAGTGTGCGCAGAAACCCTTTCCCCATGGGGGACGTTCAGAAGAGAGCTCTGGTGATACCTCCTAATAAATAAAGCTCTGGTGAAACCTCCAGTTTCTTAGCCCATAGAGGACTGGCCTTCCTTACAAGAAGGAACCGGATAGGGGAGAAAGTTTGACAGTCTTGCAGCTAACACATCTGAGTTCCATAAAAGGGGTGGGGTTTCCCATTGGTTATGAATAGGACCAGGTCATAGAGACAAAGGCAGTGCTCCAGAGATCCCATCAGCTATTCCATTCTGTGCACGCTCATGATGGCAGACTGGGGTGACATGGGAGGAAGAGCAAAGGCTGTTTACAGATGGTCACAATGTTACCTTGACTTCTGCTGAGCTTTCAAAATACCCTGGAGGTTTTTCATTCAGGCTTCTGAGAGAGGCATTTACATCCTTTTCAAACTGTTTCCTCTTTTCCATAAGAAACTGGGTAACATCACCTGTGGGAGAACGGAAAAGGCATCACTTCAGATCAAATATCCAGAAAAAGAAGAAGAGCTTGTTCATCCCAGGCACACCACCTACAGGAAAATATGAATAAAAATGCATGTTTTTTTTTTTAAAGACAGGGTCTCTGAAGCTGGTCTCAAATTTGCTATGTAACTGAGGCCAACCTCAAGTTCCTGATTCTGTCTCTACTCCCTAAGCGTTAGGAATACAGGCACGGGGACATCCTGCTTGACTCAAGATTTGCCACTGACAATCTGAGAGTAGGTAGGAAAAGCTAAGGAGACCTCCTTTCTGGAAGTGTTCCAGCATAGGTCTCGGGATACCTTGCCTCTCAGCTAGGAAAAACCTCCCAGGGCAGTCTCCCTCGATGGTGGTAACAGCCAGTGCGAAGTCACTTGCAGAAGTGTACTGCTGATGTTCCCCGATAGATCGCTGCCCTAGGGATTTAAGCCTCCTATGATCGATTCCCCCCGCCCCCCGCCCGAAACACCTTTACCCTCCAGAGAGGGATGGGATATTGGACGTCACTTCCGGGAGGGTTGGCCTTGGGTCTCCTTGCTCGGCCTGGGAGATACACCTCCCACAACACCCCACAGCTGGGGAGGTACATCCTCCAGTCTCCCCAAACCCCTCTTCTCCTCGAGGGTGCTCACGGTACTCTACCATCACTTAAGGCAGGGTTTTACATCGGGTCCTGTGAAACCTTGACGCCAGCTCTGCTAAGGACATACACCTCCTACAATCCCCCAACCCCATACCCTGGGACAAAGGCTGGGGAAACACCCGGAAGTCAACTCCGGAAAAGGTTTTACCTTCACTGTTGTGATATACCTTGTCGCTTTGATATGCAGGGACACCTCCTACAATCCCCCCCACGCCTCACCCCCACCCCTCCTACCCTCGAGAGTAGGCACTGCTCCTGGACGCCCCTTCCAAGGGGGGGATTTACCTTGGGTCTCGCCATACCTGGACACTCCGCTAGGGCAGTTCACCTCCGACAATCCCACACACCCCACTCGCCCTCACGGGTGGGCACGGTCATTGGACATCACTTCCGGAAGGGGTTTTCCCTTGGGTCTCGCGATACCTTGTTCCTCCGCTAGGGAGTTCACCTCCCACACCCACCGAGCCCCACTCCCCCCTCCAGAGTGGACTGGGCCAGGGAGCCCAGGCTTCCGGGAGGGTTTCCCCTCATACCTTGTGTCTCGCGATGCCTTCTCGCTCACTTAGGGAATTACACCTACAATCCCACCCAAGCCCTCTTACCCTCCAGGGAGGCCACAGCTAGTGCGAAGTCACTTCCGGAAGTGCCGTGCCAGATGTGTGCACGTGCGTGAGACTGGCCAATCCGGTTCCAGACAGAGGGCCCATCCTGCAATCACGCATGGGTGACTTGGGGGCTTGGGGTTGCGCGTGTGTCAACCACAAACAACCACCACCACAAGAACAACCCGCTGCGTTAAGGGTTTCAAGGGACCTGGAGAACCCACACTGCTTTCAAATAGCCCAACTGGAGACACACGGGCCCACAGAACTCCTGCAGTCCCCAAAGACCCCAGAACGATCCATGCAGAAGGTCCCAAGTCTTCCCCCAAGTACACCTGCTGCCCGGTTAAACTCTTGTCAGTCACTGCGACCCTCATAAGACGTTGTTAGACAGTCCTGCTGGGGCCTAGGCCACTCGGTGTGGAATTCGGGCACCAGACACCACCTCGCGGAGGCTATCCTGGATCCTAATATCTGGTCACTCACCTAGAAGAACGCACCTCACCACAGTTTCCCAGATCCCTGCCTCCCCTGGAGGGTGGTCAGAGATGGCCAGCCTTCACCTTCAGAGAGTATTCGACCCCTGCGGAGAAGCCTGGGCGCATGCCTGCTCCTGTCCAGTCCCTGTCCTTGGTTAGGCTTGCAGGAGTTCAAGAATCTGCACACAAACCATATTATACGATCACTGACCTCAGTTGCGGAAGAATAGTCTATGGAATGCACACCCCAGTGCTGGTCAGACCAGGGACATAGCTCAGAATGATCTGAACGATGGCGGCAGCGGATATATTTTTCCGTCAGTTTATAAAGGAAAAGAAAACACACAAGACCCACGATGAATTCATATGCGGATATGCCGGGTGGTCAGCTCTGACTCAAGATATTTGACACAACCGTTCATGTTGACCTTGGATTTGGCGGGTCTTATGTAAAGGTTTGTGGACTATCTTAAGATGAGCGGATCTCATACACAACATTGAGAACATATGGAACAAGTCGGGCTATGTGGACAGCCTGTCCTCGCTCTGAGCCAAGTCGCTCCTTGGTGTCAATGACTGGCAGGCATGTTAAAGCCACACTATGAAATAGCTGGTGGGCATGGAACAAAATGGCTACAGCTATTCTGGGCGTTGGGGATCGGACCATAAGCAGCACCAGCAGCCGTGCATGCGTGGACCGCCCATCACAGGGTCACTGCACCTCTAGGTAAGTGCCGCTTCCCCACATAGAGGCATTCAAGTAAATATAGGCATGGCAAAGCTCAAGACATCCCAAATCACAGTGGAAAAGTCCCAGTATCTTCCCCCGCCCAGGATGAAGAGATGGGCCAAGCACACTGCATCCACACAGCAGAATACTATCCAAGCCCTCAGAAGGAAATGCATCGTGTCTTTACAGACACTGGAAAAATTTTCAGCGGAATCGCTCCAACAAAAGTCACTTTGTGTAAGGATCCGTGTATGTGCCACGAGCAGAGTAGAAAAACCCCGAAGAGGTGTGTGTCCAAACTGGTGTCATCTAATATGGTGAGAAAACATCTCACTGGATGAGGGCATGGATGCCCAGAGTGGCAGGCATGCCTTGGGACAGCTTAGTGGAACACAGTATCCTCTATGCCTGTGGATGAGGGTGGGTGTGTGCCTGTGCGTGTGTGTGTGTGTGTGTGCAGGCGTGCAAGCCCGCGGGCGCCCGAGTTCATGTGTGTGCACGCATGTGTGTGTGTCTGTGTGTGTGTGCACACGTGCGTGCGCGCACACGTGCATGCATGTAGGTGGTGGTGGTGGTTTGAAAGAGATATCTTCTGCAGCCTGGAGCATTTGAATTGTTGCTTCCTAGTGGATGGTGCTATTTTGGGTGGGCTTGGGAGGTGTGGCACTGCTGGAGGAAAGTGTCACTGGGGGGCGGGCTTTGAGGTTTGCAAAGACTCCTGCCCTTTGAAGTTGGCTCTCTCCCCTTCCTCCTTGAGATACAGGGTAGAGTTTGTTGATGCTGCTGCCACCTGAGCTCCTGTGCTGCTTTCTATCCCATGCAGGTCCAAGGTCCTCCACGCCTTTCGGCCAAGTGACCTGGAAGACTCAATTGCATCAGGAGAAACAAACAATGTGCCTGCCTTCCTCCGAACTCTGGCAGGGGAAAAGGTGGCCTTCTCAGACCTGGGCCCTGATCTTACTATTTTAGAAGGCAGGAAGGAACCTGTGATTCCTTGTCTTGCCTTGTCCTAGACCTAGAGTGAGTGGACCACCAGGTGTCAGGGCTGCTTCTCATCAGTACACCCCAGGTGTAGCGACTCCAAAGAAGAGCAGCCTCCCTCCCTTTCTTGCAAACACCAGAAGTCTCTGATCTCAGAAATGTGAGAAGAGCTGAGATACCAATGCCTGCTGCAGGGCTGCAGACAGTCAGCTCACAAGGCCAGCAAATCTCTCTCTCTCTCTCATTGAGGATGGCTGATAACATAAAGTGCTTCCTGCATGGGGTGAAAACCTGAGTTCATTACTCAGTTCTCACAGAAAAGGGAAAGAAACGGTATACAGACAGGCATGTTTAATGTCAACACTGGGGTAACAGAGACAGGAGGATCAAAGGAGGTGCCTGGTAAACCATAATTCTAGAAAAATCAGCAAGCAACAGGTACAGTCAGAGATCCTGTGTCAGAACCTAGAGAGAATAACTGAAGAAGACAACAGACCTTGACCTATGACTCCTGCACACTTTTGCACATACACACTTGCACATGAATACAGAGAGGGAGAAAGAACATGGAGAGATAAACAGACAGACAGGGGAGAGAAAGACAGACACACACACACACACACACATACACACACACACAGGGTAGGGGAAAGAAAGACAGACGGGGGAGAGAGAGAGAGAGAGAGACAGAGACAGAGACAGAGGCAGAATAAACTGTGTACTTGTGGGTTTTTGTTGTTGTTGTTGCCTTTCCTTTTGTTCTTTGCATTGTTGTTCCAGGGTCACAACATTTCCAACCCCTTCTGCGGCTTCCAATCACAGCTTCAAAACGCACATCTGTTCCTCCCCCTCAGTAGGAGTGAGTGAAGGGGGAAATAATGGAGAAAACAGTGGAACCCAACCCCGTCCATAGCAGCACCCTAGAGAGGAAGAGGATTGGAGGGGGGAGGGGGCGGCGTGTCAGAGACCCGGGGCCATCAGGAACCTGGTGTGCTGTCTAGGTGCATGGCGTCTGTGCAGAGAGGTGGCAGCCTGTGCTTTAGCTAGCCAACACTCCAGGCGGGGGCTGCTGACTTTCGAGAGAGGCGCCCCCAAGGGACTTGTGGGTGTTTGGGCACAGGCTTTGAAAGAGAGCCACAAGACCCTTAGGCCTGGACTGAAGCTTACAGGAGGATCGGTAGAGCAGACTTAGACATCTACACTGTCAAGTATGGATGTGAACATTTATTTCAAGTGTGAAAAGTAACACTTATTGAGGAGCTTTGACAGCGGCCATAGTGTGCCCCATGGTCTCCCTGACGTTCCCCATTGGAGGCGCTTCCTGTCTCCCGTCTTGGGAGCCACACGGGTGACAGCTGAAAGGAGGATGCTCCCTTCTAAGGAGCGGGCCCAGGAGGGTCCCTGGCAGCCCGAATCCTGGCTGCTGACCTCTTCCCTGGCCGTCTTTAAGATGATCTTGTCGAACAGCTCTTTCTCACGGTAGTGCACGGGTGGGCCACTCAGGTACTTCTCTTCTGCCTCCTCGTAGCTGAGCTCATCCAGGGCAGCGATGGAGCAGATGATTGCTTCTGGAAGAAGGACCTCCGTAGTCAGCCTCACTGTGTCTCCTCTTGTCAGTGAGAGCACGGCCTGGTCTGCTTCCTTGGCTACTTTTTGCAAATGTGTGGCCACGAGATGCAACTGGTCCTCGTCCTCCAGGTAGGTCTCAACGCAGAAGGTTTCCCTCTTCGATTTCCAAAGGTCGTCCAGCCACCTGGACGGTTTCCTGACCTTCACGATGTCCAGCAGGTGCTGGTCGGCCCCCCTTTCTCTTCACGATGAAGTCCACGAGCTTCTGGTTGGCTCTGTCCCAAGCGGCCCTCATGCGGTCAGGCAGGAGTTTCTTGCGGGGGCCCCCTTCTTACCCGGGGCGGTCTCCTCCTCCCAATCTTCCAAGTCGGCATAGCTCACCTTGGGGAAATCGATGTGCAGGTCGCCCTCCTGGACGGCTCTCCTTAGTGGGTAACTGGCTCGGGTGGTTGTAGTATTTCATAAAGGAGCCCAGGAAGGAGCCACAGGCAAGGTCCTCTCTGTAGTGGTCGATCACTGAGAAGCACCAGTTGATGCCCTGGGCGTACATTCTGCCGGCTCTCCTCAAGAGTGATATTTTCTCCCCACAGTCCAGGTGCTTCAACTTGCAGAGAGGGACACGGATACCCCTGCGCTCAAACTGCATGTTGCCCCTCGATCAACAGTACCCTCGCCATCTTGTCGTCCTGGCTGACACTCTTGACCACCGCTGGCCAGAAAGGAAAGTCCTGAAATTTGAACCAGACCAGCGTTCCTCGCTCAATGGTAGGGGGCCTCTGGGCAGAAGCCAGATCGGTGACTTGGGCATCTTTTCGAACTCCGGCCCCCTCTCCTCTTGAACCTGGTGTTAGTCACCTTTGAGTGTTCCCGTTCTAGGAGCCCGCACTGTGCACACCTCAAGTGCATCTTCCTTTTTCGACTAGCTATGCGGAGTGACCTTCGCAGCCTGGGGATTGGAGGCATGCAGGCTGCCGACGCTGTCTTTGAGTCTGGCTTCGGGATCCCCAGGCCAGGATGCTCCTTGCTCTTTGGGAGGGCGGTCTTCCTTTGGACTCCAATTGCACGGATCTCCAGGCCAGCACCCCGAACTGGTTGTTTGAGAGCTCTGGGTGCGAGAGAGATGCGCCTCGGTGGCCCAGAGGCAGCCTGCTGCTCGTTTTTAGCCCGGGTACCCTCCCTGGAGGCTGGGACAGTCAAAGACCTGAGCTTGGATGAGCTTGGCTTTCTCTTCCCTGGATGACCACCAGCATTTCCCAAAGGGGCCTCTGAGTAACTTGGCCCCACTCTGGTGCCTCTTAAACACATTCCCTTGCATTTCAAAGCCAGGGGGCCTTACAGCACTGTGGGCCTGGGCTTCCCCACCTTGCAGTGCAGGCACATTCTGTGAGCCCATCAGCACAGGACCTGGGCGGCCCCGCTTCCGGGGATTCCTCTGGGAGTTCCCTCGGCCTTTCTGGTTGCGCCCTAGGAGGCGCAGGCTCAGGCCCAGGTGCCGGCCTTGGCTGGAGCTGCTGGAGCTGGCCTGCTCTTTCGGAACCTTTGGAGCCACCGTGCTGGTTCTTTGGCTGCCTGCTCTTCCTCCTTGAAACAAACAGGTTCCCCTCGCCCAGAACATCCAGGGCCACCTTGAGGGATCTCCCGTATGCCCTGGTGTGCCCTGGCGAGCCACGGCCCTGTGACTCCTTTCCTGCCAAGGAGGCGATGCTTAAGATTTCAGACTTGGTTAGGGGCCTCACTTCGCTGCTCCTCACTCTCATCCTCTCACCCACAGGCAGTATTTGGGTCTCCAGGAAAGACGCCCCTTTCCTCTTACTATGGGCTGGGCTCCTGGGTCTGGACAACACCCTTGCAGGCCACAGCTGGCCCTTCCAGCCTCAGAGCACGTACTCTGCAGCATCCATGGCGGCTGGACTCTGGGGCTGTGCTGATCAGGACAGGGTGGTGACTCCTTTGGCTCTTCTGGGCACTGTGGCTGCCCGCCGGTTCTTCTCTGGTTCTGCTCTCCTGCCTGTGGTGCTGTCCTCCCTCCAGAATCCGGTAGTGAGGAAGTTTGAACTGACTGAGGTCGCTCAGGGTGGTGCGGGCGTACGCTGTAGGGTGGGAGAGGGAAGCAGAGCAGCATTAGGAAGGAGATCACCTTTAGTGGACAAGGAAGCAGCACCTCAGTGAGGCAAGGCCTGAGAAATCAAGGGAGCTCACAAAGTCTGTTCTACAGAAGGGAGGATGTGGGAGGGAGAGGGTGTGGAAGGTTCCAGAGCATCTGTGGGAGACAGTCACAACAATTCTGTTCCTCGACCTGAGGCTGGGGTGGTGAACTTCCTCCCAGAGAGGTGCGTGTCTTTACAAGGCTTGTGTGTTTTCTTGCCCACCCCGTTGGGGTCTTGGGGCTCCCTGGGATTCCCCGGGGGTGGGGGAGCCAGCCTCACTGTGCTCTTTCTTTCCTAGGGAGGTAGTCCTGTGCTGCCAACCCCAGGAAGTCTGTGGACACCTAGTGCACCTTCCTCCAGGCCTGTGTGTTAGCAGGTTGGAGAGCAATGGGGCTGGGGAAATGTTCATGGTGGTTTGCAAAGAAGGATGGCTGCTGTCATAGCTGCTGGCCTCCTCCTGTCCCAGTCCCCCCACCCCAGCTCTGTGCCTCCAGTCTTTTGGTTCAGATCTCTCTCGTTCCCAGCTCCAGCCTGGACCTCACTGTGGCATCAAGTGCTGGCAGGGCACACCTGGGGAGAGCCCCAAAGAGAAAGCGCTGCATTGTGGAGAAGTGCTTACTAATGGGCAGGGCTCAGCAGGATCAGGTGGAGAGCAACAGGGTAAGCAAGTGGCTCTGTTGGAATTGTGCACCCCCATGCTGTAACCTCAAGTCTGCGGGAGACCGTGCACATCCCTATCTGCCTGTGATGGGCACCGTGCTAACAAGAGACCCCCCAGACCACAGAACTCTCTTGCACACCAGCTCTGTGGCCTGATCTTACTCCACGCAGTCTTCAACACATAGGAAATTAAAAACAGCTACTTGAGGGCCTGGACGGTACCTTGCCCATCCCTAAGTCCAGCGGCGACCACTCTCATCTGTAGCATAGTCTCCCGTTCACGTTCCCCCATGCTCTGCCTCTCAACAGAGTTCCTTCTCCCTGGCCATCTCAGTGGAATCTCATCACATTCTTCTCCCTGGCCCATTTCCATGTGGGGTGTCTGTGTGTGTGTGTGTGTGTGTGTGTGTGTGTGTGTGTGTGTGTGTGTGTGTGTGTCTGTGTGTGTGTGTGTGATTGTGTGTGTGGGTTGTGTTTTTTTGGGGTTTTTTTTTTATGGGTTTTGTGTGTGGCTGTGGGGGCGGGGCTGGGGGGGGTTGGCTACTCTGTTACTGTTTTCTGCCTTGATCCAGTCTGTTTCCACTCAGCAGTGTGTATGTCATACACGTCTGTGTGAAACACTCCCACATCTGTCTGGTCCTCATCAGAGGCCCACTGTGCTTGCTGATAGATGCAGACTACAACACAGAGCAAGGACCAGGATGGGCTCCCGTGCTACCGCTGCTCACTGTTTATGCCAGGACACAAGGGATCCAGGTCACTGCCTGGGCCCCAGCAAGCACAGTGAGTCAGAGCACTGTGGACTCTGGCCTCCTGGAACAGCTTCCTAAGGATGCTGCTCTTCTTGTGAACTCCTGTTACCCCCACGTTCCTTCCGTGAGCATGGGCCAATGGAGTTTGTCCCGGGATTCCAGATCTTATCTGTAGGACTTTCCAACCATACAGAGATAGTGGGGCAGGGAGGACAGACGATATTCTCGTGATACCCTCGTTCCTTCCCTTTCCACCCTCTGTATCCACGAACACCTGGTGGTCCACTCACTCTAGCTCCCAATTCACTCCACAAATGTGCAGTGTCCCTTCTGATGTATTCCCACCCAAGTCTTACTGACTTCAAATCCGAGTTCAGGATGCCGAAAGTGGCTTTCTACATAAAGCAGTCTAGGAATGTCTCAGGGCACACCTTCTTCTGGATGATGCAATAGTAAAGGTGTACTGTGGAGGTATGGAGCTCAGCTTAGGGATCACAGACAGTGACCCTTCATCCTAGGAGGTTGTGCCATCTCCTGGGGTTGGTGTCCTCTGATCCAGTCCTCTTGGAGTCCTGGCCCTTGTCACGCAGTTATCTCCTGAGGACACAGAGGGAAACATGAACGCCTCAGTTACTTTCAGGCTGCCTTCTGCTGGACCTTCCTTGCACATGCTCCCCAGCAAGGCTAAATGAATGAACCCCATCAAGTCCAACCATGCCTCTCCACCATCCAGGTACCATGCCTCGGGCACGTGAGAGCCCACCCCTCACAGGGTGCCCTTGGAAACCACGGATGCCTGAGGCACACCTATAGAGCACAGGCTTTCTACCTGGTGCGGGCCTGCGCATGCTTCTGCTTCCCTCCAGCAGGACCTTCTCAGCCCCGCATAATTCTCATTTCAGTTAGAAAACACACCTGGGAATACCGAGTACGTGTCCAAGCCCACAGACCAGGGCACCCATGCAGCATCTGTAACTCAAGTCATAAAGAAATATGTCTGCGCTCATATCAGGCCACACTCTCACCCAGTGTGTATTCCATCGGTATATGCCTATTGCTCCTGGGTACATAAAGGTCCTTATGTTTCCTACATCCTGGTTAGATGGTAGCAGGATGGCCACCTGCCTCCACCGTTTCCAGGTGACCCTCTGGGGCACTGCTTTCAAAAGGCTCTCAGAAATTTTTGTGAGAGTTGCCTTTCTGGTGGAAAGGGCACACTATCCGCCCCAGGGACACACAGAGAGAAGTTTGGGAGGGGGAATCCTGAAATCTCTGTCTCAACGCACACTTTGGCCCTGGGACCAAAGGCCTTGCACACAATCCCTCTGTGCGTCTTCTTAACATTTCCTCCAGATGGGAACAGTGGCTTCCCTCCCAGCGGTAAGACAGACAGGCTTGGGACAGTGTGGTGAGAGGGTGCAAGGAGAGGACAGCGCATATTACTCACACACACAGGGGGCAGAGACACACACACACGTCCAGATGGACATCACACACATCCACACATCACACACATCCAGATGGGCCGGTGTGTCAGAGAGCAGCCGAGGCCACATAATGAGTAAAAACCCAGCTGATGCTTAACCCAACTGTGAGGTGAGCACAGTCAAGACTAAGACACAGACACAACCTAATACCTGCCGAGGGAACAAACTCTGCCCCTTCCTTGGGGTTTCGTACCACACTGATTTTTATCTCCTCTGTCTAACAGTGACTAGTGGCCAGTTTAGAGACAGCTGCCTTTGGGAGGCTTTTTGTTTTGTTTTGTTTTGGCTTCCTGTGTCAGGCAGGTCTCCAGGCCAAGAGAGTGTCCCACCAGTGGGCTTCAACCATTCTCCGACGGACCTGCAGGCTTCCCCCCACCCATGACCACCCGCCCCCTGCCCCCTACCCCCCTTTTCCTCCTCCTTAAATGCCTCCCAGCTTCTCTCTCAGACAACACCAGCCACAACTATCCAGGGTAAGGTGCTGTCACGCAAACAGGGTCATCCTGTCAAGAAGAGCCCATGTGACAATCATTGCCAAACGGAGAGGAGGTGTCCTCGTACAATGCGAACTATGCTCTCAGGGCCTGAAAAGATAAAGCTAGCAGCTAAGAAGTGTCACCTGAGGACAAAGAGACAGGGCTGAGTGAGCAGCCAGTCCTTGGGGCTTCTCTTCAAACAGTAGTAGTGAGAGAACCTTCGCTGTCCCGGGAAAGAGCGCACAGGCTCCCAAGGCACGCTCGCAGACTCAGCTCTTACACACACTCAGGTTGGCTGCAGGCACCTACCTACGCGCTTTGTGTTGTCTGTCTAGTCATTCCACCTCTCCAGGCTGTGAGTGTCCTTCACAAATGTATCTGTAACCAGGAAGGAATGGCTTGTCCCTGTTGTCGTGGCAACCGCAGCATCATCAGAAAAAAAAAAACATTCTCTCCTAGTAGCCAGTTCTCTGAGGAAATCAGGAAGTACTGATCCACCCACCCAGGAGGCTGACTGTTCACTTACATCCCTGTCACCTGGTTCTCCCACCCATCCCCTGCAGCTGCACACATGGAAGTAAGGAAGGGTGCACACAGTAGAAAAGATGATACAGCCATTGCAGGGTCTCGGGCCTGTGACTGGGCCACTGAGGGTCTGGGACAAGGCAAGACAAGGGATCACAGGTTCCTTCCTGCCATCCTTGGGTGCCTACCAGCACTGTCAGTGGCCTTCCTTTCTCTGCTTGACATGCCTAGAAACTTCTTGGGTTATATAGGAATCCTGGAAGTAGAGATACCAGGGAGAATTGCAAAATGGAAATGGGAACAGGACACCAGGGGATGTGTGGCTGGGAGTCGTGGTACTCGTGCTGGAGCAAAAGGAGGGCAAGGGCATGCCACCAATGTCCTGACCTGCCCCCATTTCTCTATCTGGACTTGGAGCTCCCAGACGCACTACCTCTCAAGATCAGTACCCTCTGCTGCTTTCCCAGTGCCCCCCTATTCCCCACCCCTATAATAAGGGGCACCTAAGGCTGACGTCTGGTTGGGAAGTCCAACTCACCGAGGTCCTACTCAGTCAGTGAGGCCATGTCTCACAGCTCACCTGCTGTCCCATTTAGGCCTCCCAATCCGTGCAGCCCCATGACCGCTCCCTAGCCCTGCCCTCTGGGGCCTTGTGCGGTCTCCTTTGGAAAGTGAAGGTCCTGGTATGGCCCCACTGGTTTGCCTTGGACCTGCCTCTTTGTGATCCCACTGCCCTACCACATGAGCTAAGGCTCCTCTCTGAACCCTGTCCCAACTGGAGAGACTCTTAACAGAGTTCCCCAAGAGCCAATCATCCACCCCGGGTGCTCTTCTGCCCTTGGAGCCTCCTTCTTCTCAGAGGGTGGTTGGTCATACCTATGTAGGCACCACATCCCAGTGCACATCTCTCTGGCTGGCTGGGAAGGTGTGTACACCCAAGGTTAAGTGCCATCGACTACTACTGGTGGGATCTGGGTGGAGATATTGCCCTCTGTTGAAGGGGACCAGACCTGGCCCATCCCCTTCATGAAGACAGGCATTTGCGATGAGGGAGGCGAGGCCCATGGATGCCAAGAAGAAGGGCCCAGATGTCCACTGAGGGCCCACAGAGCACATGTGGAAGGTCACTGCTTCCTTTTCTCCACCTTACTCTCACAGCCATCTCTCTTCAAACCTGCGACCCCTCCTGAACCCCTTTTCATCCACTGCCCTCACTGCTCTATTTTACTAGCAGGAGCGAAGTCTTCCAAATTTCTCATCACAGACGGTCCCTTCTGCCCCAAGGTCCCACTTTGCTCCCCAAAGGGCCCGAGGCCCCAGGCTGACTGTGCTTTCTTGCCATCAGAGGCTCAAGACTGACTCTCTTAATACCCTGTCAATCACCCAGGTGACCCCCACTTCAGCACATTCCTCTGAGAGGCCCCACGTTCTGGAATGGGTCTCTGATTAGGGGGAACACTACTCTGCAGGCATGCCTGAGGCTGCCTACAGGTCTTCCCAAAGGTGTGAGGCTTGCCTATCATCAGTCATCCATTCCCAGCTAGGGCCCTGTTGTTATGCATGTGTTTGTGCAAAGTGCCCAGCGGGTTCCCCGTTCAACTTCAGACTAACTATCCTGTCCAGATAGTGCTTATGGAAGCGTCACAGGAGGATCCAGGCGTCCGGTCGGGAGTCAAAGAAAACAAAACGACCAAAACCAAAAAACCAAAAATAACTGCACCAACAACAAACACCAAACAGAACCCAAGAACATCGAAAAACGACCCAAAACTGTGAGAGATGTGTAAAGGTGCCCACAGCCTCTCGCAGGCAGCCCACGGACCGCCCCATCCACCGCTCTATGGTCCTGCTGCCCCCGTCTCCCCACTTCTCATTCTAGGCTCTGGCGCCTCTTACAGCCCCGAGTAAAGTAAAAGAAAGCTCCGGAAGTCCCCTCACAGGCTCTCCGGGACCCTCACGTTCCAGAATCCCACCGTCCCACGGCGACGACGATGACGACCAGGGCTTCAGTCTCTCCTTGGGCCTCTGCACCACCCGTGGGGGCCCACCATGGGACGTCCCCCTGCAAAAGTCCTCACCCTCCTAGGCCCCTCGTCTCCGCAAGGCAGCCTCCTTCCACTCAGAGGCTCATCAGGCTTCGTCTGGCCCACGTCCAGACATAATGCGCTCTGATTGGCTGGGATACCACTGGCAATGCGCAGTGGGTACCAGAACTCTGCGCATGCGTCAAGGGGCCCAGCATGCCTCATCCACTCACACTTGCCTTCCCGGTGAGGGATGGCCCATGGCCTCATTTCATTGGCCCACAGCCGCAGCCCGAGTTGCCCATCTCTGTATGTTCTTATCGCTGATTGGCTGTAACGGAAAGGAGCCTGAATGTGTGTCAGAGAGAGGTCCATTGGGTCCTGGGAGGCGATAGACTACGTAGGCGCCAAGACGAGGAGATCATGATACGCATGCTCCAACAGGGCTCAGGCGATTCTCCAGGGACAGGACAACCTATTGGTCACAACTGTTTGCTAGGGTGTGGCAGTTGCGCATGGCATGCCCGAAGGATCTTTTCTCTCCAGTTGGCGCTCCTGTTGCGGCAATGACCTTGGTTTTATCTCAGAGGCGTCCAGTGTTCAGTCTGGCCCTAGACAGTACACAGGGGGCAGATGTGGGCTAAAATCAGCCCCTACCTAGACCACGGTGTCGGACTCCAACATCCCAGACCCTCCCTTTCTCGAACTTCTTCTCTGATCCTGCAGGGGCTCTTAGTCCGGTCTGCCTCTAAAGCCAGAATCAGGCACTTTACATCCCCAGGCCCTCTTGGGCAGTTCTCCTTGTGATCCCCACCGTCTCCCCCAAGGGCTGTGGGCCAAGCATTACTCTTCTTAAGTCAGCTTAGCTGATGATGTCCTTTCACCCAGTACTTCACCTGGGTGACCCGAACCCACCACACTGCCGAGCCGCTGAGGGCATCCTCCCCTTGAGAGAGCAGTAACAGTTTATTAGTCCCAGCCTTTCCAAAGAGGTGCATCCTTTCCGAGGTTGTGACTGACTCATAGAAGTGGGGCGAAGAGTACAAGACAGTCTTGGGAGAGGCTTCTGGTTTGCTACAGCCAGGACATTCTAACACCTACACAACAAGGGATCCAGTATTCAAAGGTCCGTGTCAATGGGACACATCTCAGACAAACCAGCACACAGGTGACACTGTAAAGGAAATTCCACAAAGGTCCCTAAACCTCTGCCTGAACCCTGACGGCCAGCCCAGGCACTGGCATAAACCCGCTATCTATTTCTCCTTAAAAAGTAAAAACCGGTTAACACAGCAACCAGTAAATACCGCCGATGGTGATGGATGGAACTCTTAAACCTGCACTCATGCTGCCCTCTAGTCCATTGCAAGATCTTCAGACTGCCGAGGGGATGCAGGAATGTCCTTCAATGCTCCAGCATTTTCTTTACTCTTCTATCATGGGAAGTCGCTCTTCACAGACCGGGGGTGGGGTGGGGTGGGGTGGGGGAAACCCCTCAGGTTAGGAAAAAGGGCCCTCTTTAAATCCCGTACAATGCAACTCACCAAGGAGCAGAGAGAGCCCTCGCCCCCACCTGATTCCCCGCCCCAGTCCCCAGCAGCACAACACTACTCTCTGCACTACTCCATTACAAGCATAGACAAACCTCTATGCCAGGTCATGGCTTCCCATGCCTCTTTATGTCACTCCCTGGCCCCAGAAGTCCTGTACTCTCCAGGACACCAGAACAAAATTCAGAAGGAAATGCCTTTTAACGTCTTGTCCTCTTCTCTCCCAGTCCAAAGTGGAGAAAACGCCAATTAATCTTAGGGGTAACACCGCCAAACCCTCTAACTCATGACTCAGCCACGGAGTCGTGAATTCTATGCGTTTCCAACTGATGTCCACCCCACGGGGGCTGGATCGCCCCAACGTCAGATCATCATTTGAAACGTTTTTCTTCTTCCTCCCCTGCTCAGCCAGCAGGTTGTTGCAGAGAAACACACTTCCCACCTCCACAGGCTACAGGCATGAGGCAGAGTCTCCCTGCTCTCTGGCTCACAAGACTCTGCTCAGGGACCTGGTGACCCACTTCAACCACCCTACAGGTGTCATCCTCTCTTGGCCTACTTTCCAGGATGGGGTGGGGGGAAGTGGTCTCTGCCCCCCTCCTACAAAAGAGGCTGCTAAGCCCCCTTTTGCCAACCAGGCAATGCCAGAACACTGCCAAAAGGCATGGATAGGGAGGAGTAAGTTCCTCTCAAGCCAGCTCAAGTGCACACACAGCCCTGGAAACACCAGGGGAGTGCCCTGAATCTCCTGAAAATTGTGACTTGGCCCGTGGTGGGAAGGGTACCAAAGTTGACAGCTTTAAGTGAGCAGCTGGAAACCACAGGGTGGGCTCCTCCCCCGGGCCAGGCATGGGTGGCAGCAGGTCCCCAAGTTAAAGCTCCTGAGCAGAGCTGGGCAGAGTGTGACTACTTGCTGCTTAGCAGCTTTCCAGCTAAGGGCTGCATGAGTGCCAAGCCTGAATTACAAGAATAATGGGCAGAGTTTTGCTGATGAAGCCGCAGCTTGAGATGACATAGCTTAAAGCAATGCAGCTAGCCAAAAACTGAGAGTTTTCTTGGTTCTTTGTTTGGGTTCTGTTCAAATGGTGTTTCAGTTTGTCCCCGACAGAAGAGACAATAAATTGTCAATGGCGCCTTCATGGCACGTATTGACGGATTGGTTGAGGCCCACTATCAGATTAACTACTGGAAAACCAAGTGATTTATCTCAAACCTCACTAGGGGATTCAACCTCAAATAGTCCAAGAAAACGATCACCCGAACCTAAAAGAGAATTGACTGTGGAGGGAAAGGCATTACAGGGGATACCGGTGGGTCACGTGGATCCAGAAGTGAAGTGTATCTTGATACTTTCAAAATTATGGTTATGCTCTATGTCTTTACTCTTAAAAGGGTCCTGTATTTTAATGTTATGATATCCCATTCAGGAAAATTTAAACATCTTTTACATTTTTATATAAAAAAAAGATTTACATCATTAGAAAGGTTTAAAATCAATGGCTTAAAATTATTATTATATATCCCTGTACACTAAGAAAGCAACAAGTCTCAACATTTTTCTTTGGGGAGGATATTTATGTCACAATGATAGAAATCCAGACTTCTTGGCTACAACATACGATATAAAGTTCAGAGACTTTACGTCAGTGGATTTCTGATAATATCTTATTCATAGGTTCACTTGGTTACCTTTTAAGTAGAGACTCAACGAGGCTTCTCTCGATGCTAAAGTTATATACATCCAGTCTTCTGGAGGGAGGAAAGAAGCCCTTCTTTCATGGTTTGCGGTCAAACTAAAGAATGGTCCTGCTGTTAAGCCAAAACTACTTCCCAAGCTGCTACCATGAAACAAAAGTTGGAATCTATTGCCTTCTCTAAGTTGTGGGTTTCAATACACTTATAAAATTCTGGTAAGCTTCAGAAAATCATCTTGGATCCACATCACACAGGGTGAAATGGCCTACAGATTACCTACTGTTAGAAATTCTATACATCGGCAGCTACAGATTTAGTTCTGCCCTTAAGAAAGGACTGAACGGCACCCAAGTTATTTTGATCAGTACACCTAGGTCAACATGAAACTGGCAAATTTGCCGTTTGGAACTAAACTTACCTAAAGCCCGTGTAAAACTAACCAACTATCTCGTACATGTACATTTTTCAAGTGCAATGTATAATTTCTGAATTAATAAATGCACAGAACTATGATTGATAACGGGTGCCAAGAGTCTATTCCACTCTCTATTGTTCTTGAGAAACTCCCTGTAAGCATGCTGTTGTGATGAATAGGTTTGCTTCTGGTAACAAGCAACCTAATTAAAGGTCTCTGTTCTTAAACAGTGCCATTTAATAGAAGGCAAATGTAAACTACATAAAATGGGATGTTTCCCAGGAAACACGTTGAAAGCTAACAAAGAAAGGGTAAGTGACATTTTATTTTATTTTTTATTATTTTCTAAGTTTTTTTATTTACATACCAAATGATTTCCCCTTTCCCGTTTCCTCCCTCCCTCTGTTCCCCATTCAACACCCTCTCGCTTCTCTGACCTGGCGTTCCCCTACATCCAGTCTTTCCAGGACCAGGGGTCTCTCCTTCCATCTTCTTGGAAGTCTATTGATATGCGAATTGTGTCTTGGGTATTCCAAGATTCTGTGTTAATATCCCCTTATCAGTGACTGCATACCATGTGTGTTCTTTTTGTGATTGGGTTACCTCACTAAGGATGATATTTTCCAGTTCCGACCATTTGCCTAAGAATTTCGTGAATACATTGTTTTTAACTGCAGTGTAGAGAATGCTGTTTGTGTCAGGCATTCACAGCTGCTGACCTGTTCTGTTCTGCTGAAGCCACCCGGCCCAGCTAGGTAGGCTTCATTCCTTCCAGTCCTGCCCAGCGCACAAGCCCTGAACACCCCCAAGGGCAGAAGAAATCCAGGACAGCAACAGACTGGCCATTTGTGTAGGGGTATGATGGGCCCTGAAGGCACAAGTGCAAGCATGTCTGGTCCACCAGGCCTGCATAAGTGGTGTGAGAGCTTCAGTCATTTCTCGTCCAACAAACAGATTTAATTTAAGGCTGTGTGTCTGTGTCCTCCTGTTCCCTCCCTTCCACAGAGTCCCTTTTGTTATCCCTTTTGTTACCTAAGCATGCTTGCAGGTAAGCTTTCTGGGATTCCTGAAATGTTGCACACCCAATCATCTCTAATTCTGCATTCACCCATGCTTCTCCATTTCTGTTTCACATTCTCACTTAAGACTGGAAAGCTGAACCTCAGCTAATAATGAACAGCCAAGCCCCTCCTGTGGAGAAAGAGAAGAAGCCAACTAGGCCATGTCTTCTGTTAATGTCTCCACATACCTCACAAGCCCCATCCCCTGCCTCTCTGCCTACTTTGAGGACTTGGCTTCACTTTTTTTTTTTTTTCAAAAAAATTGCTTGCTAAGGAACATTCAGTTTTCTCCTTTGTTCCTGTATAAGATGCCAGCATTATCCTATTACAAACAGTGGGCCTCTGATGTGTGGATCTGGCCCTACTGGACCTGCAAGTTGCCTGTGTGACAATGAGCATGCATTCATTCTTGCATCAGGTAGATCTCTCTAGCCACAACCCTGTTAATGGGCCATTTTCCTGAGGGCTATTGTCCTTAGCTTCCTGAGGCCTGGGCAGGTACTTGACCAGAGCACTTTCACAGTTCCTCAGCTGGGCAGGTAACTCTGGGATCAGGAGGATGTGACTGGCCCTGGCCCCCACACCTGGTATGAGAATTGAGGTGAACAGCAGGAGAAACCGCCTTTGGACTCCATCATACACCATTCTCAGTCTGGTCCCTGGCTCTTCTGCGGTCCCCTTATCTTGGCCCCAACCAGCTTCATATGCTGGCTGACGGGACCCCCACCCCATCATAGCCTAGCACAGAGCTACCTACATCCAGTTACCCTTCTGGGTGATCTAACATAGCCATAATGCCCTGTGAGCCTCCTTCCCTCCCTTGGGGTGAGCATCCATACTTAGTTATACTCTACCTCCCTGGGTGTACATGTCTGATTACTGGAAAAAACTGAATGAGAAATCCTGGGGAGCTTACCAGTGAGGGGGGGCCCAGCGGACCTGCATTCCTGACATTGTCCACGCACAACCCTGAGCATGAGGTGGCCCCAGGATGGGGGCCCATCAGGTGTAAATGAGCAAGTAGGACCCACAATAAGCATGGTGCAAGCTCCAGTTCCAGGTGAAAGTGAAGCTCTTAGACATCACCTCACAGGCCAGTGTGGGCCCCGCTTCCTTCTGACCCCACTGTCGCCCCTGTAAAGTTTGGGTCCATCCTGGCCACTCTGACCCACCATGGAAACCTCAGCACAGGGTACCCTGATCTCCAGCTTCCCACCTTTCCCTTATCGACCCCACTGCCTTACACAGAACCTTCCTCCTCAGAAAGGGAAGATATGCAACCAGTCCCTCTCTAGCCCAAGGGTGTATCTCTCTGACTGGCTGGAACAGGGTATATTTGAGGATGTTCTAGCACGTGGGTATTCTTGGGATGGGCCTAGCACACGGCCATGTGAGAGGCAGGCATAGCAGGCATGTATGACACAGGCAAGCACAGCAGGGTTCTGTGTGAGCCATCCCCGAGAGAGGCCTAACAGGTGTGGAGACACGAGGTAGGCCAGACAGATGAATGTGTGAGGGGAGTCCAGTAGGGGCTCACAAGGGAGGTTGTCTAGCATGTGCTTGCATGCATGAAGCAGGGACCAGCAGGCCCCATGAACTGGGCCTTGTGCAGGCATTCTGAGGCTTTTCTATGAGACTATAAAGCCCTAGTTCTCCAACTTCCAAATACAGTTCCTCAGGTTGTGGTGACCCCCCCACCCATAAAATTCTTCCATTGCCACTCCATAACTGTAATTTTGCTACCGGTATGAATAGTAACGCAAATCTCTGTGTTTTCCAATGGTCTTGGGCGACTCCAAGAAGTCAAAGGCGCCTTCGATGCCCAGCGGGTCACGGCCACTCTCAAAAGGTGCCATCTCCAGTGTGACCTCCCTAGTCCAGGCACCAACATTTATGGCACCAAGTCTCGTCTATCACCCTGCCACCCCTGCCTCTCTCTTGCTCAAAGTCCCTTACGTTCCTACACTCTCTGTAGTGACCTATCCTAGAAGACAACAGCTACTGTTCAGACCAAGCTTCCCATTCCCTGTCTGTGGAATTCTCAAAGCTTCCCCGACTTCACCACCCACCCCGCGTAAGTTGGGAACAAGTCTATCATCTGGCTCCGGAGTCACAGGTTGAACACAGCTGGCTCATGAGTCACAGAGCACTTATCAAAGAAGTGTTGGTCTTAGGCTAGTGAAAGGTTCTTGAGTTCCCCAAACATTTCCCATTCAAACTCCTAGAGCAGGAGGGATCCTCTTGTATATTGAATCACAAGCCTGCTGCTAGGATACATTAATGTCTTCATTCTGAGAAATGAA
>BTHU01000132.1:0-46315 GCA_036184795.1 Tokudaia tokunoshimensis
GCTTAACCATTGATATACTGCATAGAGGAACTGGGAACTTTTCTTGATCCTTTTTACAGTGCAACATTATAGAATATCATAACTCAGTTTACCCAAACAGATAAATCACAGAAAAGTGAGCAAACAAAACATACAGACATCTACCTTAAAGTCAACTACTCCTAACCGAGTAGATCTAAGGAATTTATCAACCTTACATATCAAATATATATAGTTCCTCATATAAATTGAGAAGTCTGATATTTAATATATTTAGTGAAGACATAAGCAATTTGAAAAAAATCCCTAAATCAGTTTGTGTTAGCCTGAGTATATCTTTATACCTTTAGAAATTTATCATAATACAAAAAGAACCTCCATTTTAATTCCAATACTTGCTTTTGATCCTATAGTCAAAATCATATTGCATTAGTTGGCTTATACTATAGGGTCATCTTAACATGGTGATGAAATCAAATGGAATGTACCATTTAAACTTAGTAAAGATTCCTGCCAGTCATGTTCTTGTTATTTAACACATATATTTTCTTTCTTAGAAAATCTGTTTTTTAAACAAGAGTTGAACCCAAGTGTCATATACAGTGAATATATTTTATTGGAAATCATTGTGTCAATTTGTCAGAAGTTTGGAAATAGTTTCACCTCAAAACATAGCTATACCATTCGCGGCATATACTCAAAAGATGCTCGATCATCCTACAAGGACTCATGCACAACTATGTTAATAGCAGTTTTATTCTTAATAGCCAGAAACTGGAAACATATAATGTGTTCTGCCTACAAGATATGCAGGGACAATAATAGAGACCAAATTGAGACCCATGGTCAATGACCAGTTCCTGAAACTATTAATGATACTCCTATATGCTTACAGACAGGAAGCTACTGTAACTGTTCTCTGACAGCCTCCATCTATCACACAAGGGAAATAGAGGCAGACTCACTCCCAAACATTGGGTAGAGTTTGGGGAGTCTTATTGCAAAGCAGGGAGAAAAATTGCGGGACCCACTGCAGACAGGGACAACACTGGAAGACCAACAGTGCTAACTATCTTGGATCCATGGGGTCTCCCAATGAGTTAATCACCCACCAACAGGAGAACATGAGCTGCCCCTAGACACCATACATATGTGTAGAAGACGAGCAGCTTGATCTTCATGCAGGTCCTTCAACAACTGGAGTAGAGGCTTCCCCTGAGCCTGTTGCCTCTCTGCCTTTGGATATCATGTCCCTAAATGGACCATCTTTTCTTGCCTCCATGTAAGAATATGTGCCCATTCCCTCAGTGACTTGACGGGCAGGGGAGTGGTTCTGGGCAACTGGGGGTCTACTAGTTGGGGGGTGGTGACACACAGAGGTTGAATGGACATAGGACTTGCATGAAGGTATACTTGGAGGAGTGGAATGGCTGATATTGGGAAATAAATGAATAAATAATCTTTTCTAAAAATATAAGCAGGCTGAGCATACCAGAATGAGCAAGCCATAAACAGGCCTCTGCATCAGCTCCTGCTTGTAGGTTTCTGTGATATTTGAGTTCATGTCCTGGCTTCCTTCTATAATATGCTACAATGAGGAAGTATGTTAAATATACCCTTTCCTCCCCTCCCAATAAACAGGAATTGATTAAAATAGTTTTAATATTCAAGTTCTTTTTTGTGAGACAGGGTTTCTCTGTGTAGCCCTGACTGTCCTGGAACTCACTCTGTAGACCAGGCTGGCCTTGAACTCAGAAATCCACCTGCTTCTGCCTCCCAAGTGCTGGGATTAAAGGCATGCACCACCACTGCCCGGCAATATTCAAGTTCTATAGAGTGGATAGTACAAGCTCTAAGTGTAAGACATTACACACACACATACACACACACACACACACACACACACACACACACACACACACACACTAATCTAACATATATAGTAACAATTGGACATAATGGCTCCCAATCAATCACTTAAATTTTTGCCCATTATTTTTATATTAGATGTATGGGAGTTTACCTGCCTGCATATCTGTGCATGCATGCACAGATTACAGAATGTTTACAGAAGTCAGAAAATGTTTGATCCCTTCAAACTGGATTTAAAAATGGTTGTGAATACTCCATGTAAGTACTAGAAATTGAATCCAAGTCTTAAAGTAGATAAAATGTGTCTCTTAAATGCAGAGATGTCTTCTTAACTCCATAATTAATCATTTTCATAAATGCTTTGACACTATGAAAATATAAGTAATATTAATCATGTCATGAGGAAATGTATCTGTAAATCCCAAGGAGTTTATCATGGTAGGTTTCGCCTTTTCAATGTTGTGCTATAATATTTACCTTACCCTCACGACTTGATTGTGTATGTGTATCTCTGCAATGAGTCTCCATCTCTATCTCTGTATGTTACAGAGGAAGAAGGAAATAGTACAAGAAAGGTAAGGTCTTCCTGTGTGTCTCATAGCCTTTATTTTGTTCCTGAAGAGCTGTCATTCTCTTTTCTCTGACAAAGAGTGTCTCTCTGTATCTTGAAATTCATGAATTCTGCTACAATGGCTTGAATTCGAGCATCTGGGAAACTCCTGTCTCTGTCTCCTCAGTTCTGGAACTACACATGTGTGGCCAAGTGCTCAGCTCTTTACAACATGGGTTTCAGAGAGCAAACTCGGGTCTAAATTCTTGCAAGATCATCCTTTATATTGATCTTCCCTGACCTCTGGTAAGTAATATTTTTGGGAGGATGGTGTGTAACAATGCTTATACTAAAGTGACCTTAACCAGAGAGAGTTTTTTGAGGGCACTCACTAAAGGAAAGAATCTTAAAATCTGGATGTTTCTATGGGGTACTAGGCTGAGCAAGTGATTTCTAAAACTCACAGGTAGGAAGAGGATCGAGAACATTGTATCCAGTAATGAAACACTTTACTTTAAGTTCAGAGATGGATTTCAAGCTGCAGATGCATACATTTAAAGGCCATTAAACGTAAAACAAAAGGAGGGGTAGGGTAGGGGAAAGAAAGAAGAAGGGGAAAGAAAAGAGGGACTAGAAAAAGAGAGTGAGTGTGTGATAGAAATTACAAAAAAGGATAAAAGAGAGAGGGAGTTCAAAACTAAACACCTCCCTGAGTTACAGCATTGAGTTCATTTGCTTTCCGTGGTGTAATTTCTCATAACAGACAATCCTAGCATTTGAGTGACTGGCACCTGGAACTCTGTATCCTTTAGTGTCTTAACATCAGCTCACAAGAATTCAGATACAACAAGGAACTTGGAACCCAGACGTGAAAATGTTCACCTGGGACAGAATGAGTGCCTAAGAAGTCCACAACTATTTTATATTTGCATTGGGTCACTCTCTGAGTCAGAGTCTTCAAAGGAGAACCTTAGAAAATGCTAGGGGAGTCTAACTTCTTGAGATCTTTGTATATATTGGATATTAGCCCTCTGTTGGATGTAGGGTTGGTAAAGATCATTTCCCAATTAGTTGGTTGCCACTTTGTCCTTTTGACAGTGTCTTTTGCCTTACAGAAACTTTATGACGTCCCATTTGTCAATTCTTGATCTTAGAGCATAAGCTATTGGAAGTCTGTTCAGGAAATTCTCCCCTGTGCCCATATGTTCAAGGTTCTTTCCTAGTTTCCTTTCTATTAGTTTCAGTGTGTCTGGTTTTATGTGGAGGTCCTTGATCCACTTGGAATTGAGCTTAGTGAAGGAGATAAGAATGGATCAATTTGCATTCTTCTGCATGTTGACCTCCAGTTGAACCAGCACCATTTGTTGAAAAGGCTATCTTTTTTCCACTGGATGGTTTTAGCTCCTTTGTCAAAGATCAAGTGACCATAGGAATGTGGATTCATTTCTGGGTCTTCAATTCTGTTCCATTGATCTACATACCTATCTCACACCAGTCAGAATGACTAAGATCAAAAACACAGAAGACAGCAGTTGTTGGCGAGGATGTGGAGAAAGAGGAACACTCCTCTACTGCTGGTGGGATTGCAAGCTGGTATAACCACTCTGGAAAGCAGTCTGGCGGTTCCTCAGAAAACTGGGCATGACACTCCCAGAGGATCCTGCTATATCACTCCTGGGCATATACCTGGAGGCTTCCCCTGCCTGCAATAAGGACACATGCTCCACTATGTTCATAGCAGCCGTATTTATAATAGCCAGAAGATGGAAAGAACCCAGATGTCCCTCAGTGGAGGAATGGATTCAGAAGATGTGGTATATTTACACAATGGAATACTACTCTGCAATTAAAAACAATGAATTCTCGAAATTCCTAGGCAAACGGTCAGAACTGGAATATATCATCCTTAGTGAGGTAACCCAATCACAAAAGAACACACATGGTATGCAGTCACTGAAAAGGGGATATTAACCCAGAATCTCGGAATACCCTAGACACAATTCGCATATCAATAGATTTCCAAGAAGATGGAAGGAGAGACCCCTGGTCCTGGAAAGACTGGATGTAGGGGAATGCCAGGACAGAGAAGTGAGAGGGGGTTGAATGGGGAAAAGAGGGAGGGAAGGGGGCTTATGGGACTTTCAGGGAGAGAGGAAATGGGAAAGGGGAAATGATTTGGAATGTAAATAAAATAACTTAGAAAATAAAAAAAATAAATAAATAAAAATGCAAGGGGTTAATAACTGCCAAGAGCTTCTGGGAGTAATAAATGCCTCAATGACATGTGTGTTGATCCATTTCTTTCATTTCATCCATTCATGAGTTTAATGAATAAACAGCTGTTCGGAAGAAGCTAAGATTCCTCAAGACTCCCTAGAACATATTTGCTGAGGCATTAAAGCCATTCAGTTTGAAACTAGGATTCAGTCAGTAAAGTGTCAGCAGGTAGCACTAGAGATAATTAGGGGGCCTGAGACAAGCCTAAGGGCATAAGCAAAAGAAAGCAAAGTTACTTGGCATCATCAGAACCCAATTCTCCTACCATAGCACGTCCTAGATACATCATCACACCAAAAAAAATAAGATTTGAATCTAAAATCACTTCTTATGATTATGATAGAGAACTTTGAGAAGGACTTAAATAATTCCCTTAAAGAAATACAAGAGAACACAGATAAATAGGTAGAAGCACTTTAAGAGAAAACACAAAAATTCCTTAAGGTATTACAGGCAAACAAGCAAACGGGCAAAGAAAGTCAAAAAACCATCCACAATCTATAAATGGAAATAGAAACAATAAAGGAAGCACAAAGGGAGACAACCTGGAGTTAGAAAACCTAGGAAAGAGGTCAGGGGTCATAGATGCCAGCATCACCAACAGACTAAATGGGATAGAAGAGAGAATCTCAGGTGCAGAAGATAACATAGAAAACATTGAAACAAAACTCAAAGAAAATGCAAAATGCAAAAAGCTCCTAATCCAACACATTCAGGAAATCCAGGACACAATGAGAAGATGCAACCTAAGAGTAAGAGGTATAGACGAGAGCAAAGATTCCCAACATACAGGCCAGTAAATATCCTCACCAAATTATAAAAGAAAACTTCCCTAACCCAAAGAAAGAGATGCCTATGAACATACAAGAACCCTGCAGAAATCCAAATAGACTTGACCAGAAAAGAAATTCTTTCCATCACATAATAACCAAAACACAAAATGCAATAAACAAAGAAAGAATATTAAAAGCAATAAGGGGGGAAAATCACATAACATATAAAGGAAGACCTATCAGAATTGCACCAGACCTTTCATCAGAGACTAAGAACACTAAAAGATCCTGGGAAGATCTCATACAGAACCTAAGAGAGCACAAATGCCAGCCCAGACTACTATATCCAGCAAAACTCTCATTTACCATAGATGCAGAAACCAAGATATTCCATGATAAAACCAAATTTACACAATATCTTTCTATAAATCCAGTCCTACAAAGGATAATAGATGAAAAACGCCAACACAAGGATGGAAACTACACCTTTGAAAAAGGGCCAAAGTAATCTTCTTTCAACAAACCCAAAAGAAAATGAACAAACATATAAACAGAAACCGTAGAAATTCAAAAGAATCAACAGATCTTACTACAATAGCTTATACCCAACAAAATTGGAAAATCTGGATGAAATGGACAATTTTCTAGACAGATACCTGATGCCAAATTTCCAACAGGAGCAGATAAACCATCTAAACAGTCCCATATCATCTAGAAAAACAGAAGCAGTCATTTATAGTCTCCCAACCAAAAAAGCCCAGGATCAGATAGGTTTAGTGGAGAATTCTATCAGACTTTCCAAGAAGACCTAATACCAATATTCTTCAAATTATTCCACAAAATAGAAGGAATCATTTGCAGCACTAGCCAATTTGTTCTATGAAGCTACAATATTTCTTATAGCTAAATCACACAAAGACCAAACAATAAAATAAAACTTTAGACCAATTATCCTTAAGAACATTGATGTAAAAACACGCAATAAAATTCTTCCCAACCAAATCCAAGAACACATCAAAACGATCACTTACCACGATCAAGTAGGCTTCATCCCAGGTATGCAGGGATGTTTCAATATAAGAAAATCCATCAATGAAATCTACTACATCAACAATTCAAAGAAAGAAAGGGACACATTGCTCCAGCTGCATAGGTAGCAGAGGATGTTCTGGTCACACATCAATTAGAGGAGAGGACCTTGGACCTGTGAAGGCTCATTTTCCTATTGTAAGGGATGGCCAGGTCAGGGAAGCGGGAGTGGGTGTGTTAGTTAGCAGGGGAGGGGTATGGGATAGGAGGTTTCAGGACAGGAAATGTGGAATGGGGGAGGAATGAAATGTAAATCAAGAAAATGTTTAATAAAAAAAGAAAGAGGAAATATGAGAAACAGCCAATCATGAGTGTACATGGTTTAAATGTGAAGATGCAACAATGTCTGATGCTGAGGAAAGCCAGTGAGTGCTGAGTGGTAGCAGATGGGGAAAGCATTTAGTATTACTTTCACATTGTGCTCCCTTCCATAATCTCAATGGAATGCAGCCTCTTAGGCCAACATCTAAGACATCAAGATATTTCCACAGACATGTAGCTTCAAAGTTTAATCATGGCTTCCTGCCTTTAATCACTTTGCTTGGAATTGCTGTCATTAGCTGGTCTCACTATCCTGCCAAGGAAGTCTCAAACCTTGGCTGATTTACCTGCTTCAGCCTTCTGAGAGCCAGGGTAACAATCAAGTCCCACCATGCAGTATTTCTTTTCACTAATTTCTTTTTCATATTTGATTATGAATTCTGGTTTTTAACAAATTTCAAAGTTATATAAAGTGAAAATTGTTTTTATTTAACTAACTCAACCTTATATGGATATATCCTGATAAGAGTAAAACATTGTCAAAAAGAGCAAACATGGATTATATGACTAAACAATTAATCTAGCCAGTCTCATAATAGGTAGCACAACTATGAGATAATGTCATTTTCCTAGAATTATGAAAACAAAACATTTATTCATATAGCAGGCTATATGATATGTATGTATGTACATATATATCTTTTGTTATAATATTGGAGACATCTACAGTAGGGTTTCATCATAGTACTATGAAGGTATGGCTAAACCTTTAGGAAAGAAAATGTAAAGGTGGATTTACAGCCTCTTCAATGTAGTTAATTGTTGTTAAATATAATTTCAGAATTATCACAAAGTAACTACTTAACATCTTCTATAATGATTCGTGTCAACTGTCAACTTGACTGGATTGAAAATCACCATGGAAACATATTTTTAGGTATATCATTCAGTACAGATGGAGGCCCATAGGGAGGCAACACAAAAATCGCTTAAAGAACTGAATCAACGGGTAGATGCCCTTACAAAGGAAACACGAGAACTGCATAAAGAAATGCAGGAGACGATGGATCAACAGATGGAAGCCCATGAGGAGGAAACACAAATATTGCCTAGAGAAATACAGGAGAACTAGGGTCAACAGGCAGAAATCCTGAAAGAGGAAATGCAAAAATATCTTAAAGAAGTATAGGAAAATACAAACAAACAAGTGAAGGATCTGAGCAAATCCATCCAGGATCTAAAAAAGGAAGTAGAAACAATTAAGAAATCACAAAGGGAGACAAATTTGGAGATAGAAAACCTTGGGAAGAAATCAGGAGTCATAGATGCAAACGTCAACAATAGAATACAAGAGATGGAAGAAAGAATCTCAGGTGCTGAAGATACCATAGAAAGCATCGACTCCCTAGGCAGAGCAGGATTGTGACTAGCACAGAAATTTCCTGGCTCAGAATTTGGGAGAGGAACTTCACCTTCTTTAATGTCAAGTTTCTGCCAGGTGATATGACACCCCAATACGGTTCTCTACATCTCTCTATGTAGTTCTGACTGTCCTGGAACTTGCTATGTTGACCAGGCTGGCCTTAAACTCACAGAGATTCAGCTGCCTCCTGCTTAATGCTAGAATTAAAACCCTACACGACTACATGTGGCTAAAATGCATTTTCAAAATCTATTTCAATTGGTTTTACTACAAATTAATTGTTACCTCTCTTTTTTTCCAAAAATAAAGACTATAAAGTATAATACATGCCCCTAAATTAAAACCTTTCCAATTTTTGTACCACAAATTTAGTCACACCATCAAATTGGTTGACTGGATTTTTAGCTTTGCTAGTTAACTGGGCTATGTTTTTATGGCTATTGGACATTCCTTCATGGTAAATTCACACGTCTCTCAACACTAGTATGTGAAAACCAGAACATGAGCTCTTAGGGACTGTGAAGAAAGAGGACAAATGATGGAAAGTAAAATCCATTTAAAAGTGTCAGCTTTCAACAGCTGTAGATGTTGGTTCAGAAAACACGTGTCTCTAAAAGACTCGTGAATGCTGTCTTCATGACCTTACTGGGCAGGCAGAAGCATACTGTTCTTTAAAGACACTCCAGTGTTTGTTAGAGTCAAAGTACACTCTTGCCTTTACAAAACATTCTTGACTTTTATTATTATGATATTTATAATCACTAGTGAAATAAAAGCCTCTGCACATCTTTCTTTGTGAATCATGTGGTTTTCAGTGAATGTTTCACTCAAGGAAACTTCTGTTACCTCTGATGAGGAATGCGGTTCCAGTATTATGTTCTCAAGCTATTGAATGAGAATTTCATATTGTTACATTACATTGAATTTCTGCTTGGTGCTTTGAAACATACAACTGAAAAGTAATTTATCCATGGCTTCTGGTAAAATTTCAACTTGACTGTGAGTTTACAAGGAATTAGTTTTAACTTAGTAGCAATATAAAGTGAGATATACAAAAACGTCCCTCCCTCCTTGTGACCCTGAGGTAGTAGAAGGAAGATTCATCACAAACAATCAAATGGTGGTGACCCTATTTATTTTTTTATCTTTTATTGAAACAGGGTTTCTCTGTATATCCCTGGCTGTTCTAGAACTCTCCTTCTATGCCAGGTTGGCCTCAAAGTTACAGAGATCTGCCTGCCTCTACATTTTGAATGCTGAGATTAAAGGCAGGTGCAATCACACCCAGCCTGTGACCCTATTTCTCATTAAAGATATCTGGCAAGAATGTAAGTGATATAATAAAAAGTATGGTAGAATTACCTGATAGGTTTTAAAAGGCAGGATAGTTCTGGTACTTATAACATTTTCTCATACTGAATTAGGAAAGGCCATCATTTAAAGCAGATTTCTTTGAAGATGAAGAAACATTGTGTTAGCTTGATGGTCAGGCTGATACCCAAGCAAACTGCTGAAAGAAAATAGGTGATTCTAACAATGAAATAGGTGATTCTAACAATGCAGTGTCTGAAATCTCAGGAAACGAAAACATAAGCAACAGACAAGAACTATTATGAAATTAAAGCAAGTCAGGATGACATCTGTGAGTCTAAAGTCAGCCTCACCTGTGTCAAGTTCCAAGTCAGCCAGGGCTACATAGTGACACCATGTCTCAAAAATAGGACGGTAAGATTTAACATACCTTTTATTTTTATAATGAACACTTTTATCACAATAATTTTATACTATAAAATTTAATTTCTGAGAATAAAGTTTTATTACAAAATTACTCATTATACTAACTTGCTATAAAAACAGTAAAGGTTTTGTCAATACTGTAAATGGTAAAGGTTTTTTCAATGTTCTGTCCTACATACTAAGTCAAATTTTAATGGCTCTCTAATAAAACAGTTACAAAATAAACAGTTTTCTAATGAGCAATCACATTTTTCAATAAAAAGATCCAGGAACTGTGAGAAGCCAGACAGTGAGAATACAGGAAAGAGAGAGTTCTTTAAACCTAGGTTTCTCTCTCCCACAGCTTATCCAGGGCCTGGTCAGTGGACAGAACACTATGGGCCTTTTCTTTTTGGAAGCTTACATTTCTGTTGCCATTGCTTTCTTTTACTTTTGTACACTTTAAACCACCACAAGGCAACAAAAGATACAGTCACATATTTTTTTCAAGAAACATGGAAAATGATTCATTTATTTCAGGGGTGATATGCTACCAGTATAATCTAGAACAGATATTCAGATTTAGTTATGGTTGACTTTCACAAGTTTACATTAAAGAATTGTTTCTCAACTTTTTTTCCTTTATATAAAGCATATTTGTTTTCTTCAGATTTCATTCCTTGCCTCTTTTCAAGATCCCTTCTCCCACCAATATCATCTCTGTTTCTTATTTTTTTAATTCTAATATCTAATTCACAAGGTATATTCCTTTTCAAGTCATTATAAGATCCCACAATCTTAGAATTGACAATATCTGATAAAATTAAAAAATATATAGAAAAACATGTTAATTTTTCAAGGCCAAAGGAGAATATCAGATCCCCTGAACTGGAGTTAAAGTTGTGAGCCTTGAAGTGCATTATTCCCACTAACATTTCATATAGACTATGGTAAACACTGCTTTCGATGTCTGTGAGCTGACCTCCCTGTGCTCATCTATCCCTGTCTACAGTTTGCCTACTGCTTACAGAAGCAAGCAGAAGTTTAAAGACATTCCATTACAGTCTATTTTCATAATTATCCTTTCATAACTATTTGTTCTTAGTCCCTTACTGTACTAGTATTTATTTTTCTCGTATGAATATAATTTTCATACGAGAAAAAACAGCATGCACAGGGCTCTGCATTTTCTGTGGTTTCAGGAATCCATTGGATATCTAGAGGGTTCTTCAGCAGTATGGGGCAGAGGGGCTATTCTGATAATCTAGTCTAATTTTGAAACATCTGTTCACATTCATTTATTCATCCACCCAGATTAAAGAAATGCTTGCTTCTGATGATGAGGAAGAGAGTTCTCCTAAAGTAGAAAAGGTTTATGTCCCAAAGCTAACAGGTAAGAGTCTTGAGGGCTAAATATAAATGGGATTGCAAGAGAAAGAAACATGGTAAAATATCCAAGGTTCTTGTGTATGTGTGTGTGTGTGTGTGTGTGTGTGTGTGTGTGTGTGTGTGTGTGTGTGTGTTTAGGTACAGTTAAAGGTAAATTTGATGAAATGGAGAAACACAAACAGGAAGAAGGAAGGAAGAGAGCAGAAGAAGACAGAAAATGCAGAATTGACAGGATCTGTTAGAAAAGAGGACAATACAGCGTGAATTAGCAAAAAGAGCTGAGCAGGTCAGTGCTGAATGCTTCATTGGGGATTATTTCTGTAATTAACAGAATAAGTGAAAACTAATCAGTATGCTGCTGAATTGAAATACTTAATACAGTACAAACCTATTAATAGTAGCTAGCCCAAAAAGCATTATCATTTTTTTTAAATTTTATTTTATTTTTATTTTATAAGTTTTATATTTTTTATATATTTTATTTTATTTTATAAGTTTTTTTTTTTATTTACATTCAAAATCATTTCCCCTTTCCCGTTTCCTCCCTCCCCGAAAGTCCCATAAGCCTCCTTCCCTCCCTCTTTTCCCCATTCAACCCTCTCTGGCTTCTCTGTCCTGGCATTCCCCTACATCTAGTCTTTCCAGCATTATCTTAAAGGAAAATATTCATGTCAGTCACCCAATAGTGCAGGCAGATTGGGCCTCTCTTAGCCAGCATCAATCTAAATGGAGAGAAACTTGAAGCAATCCCACTAACATCTGGAACCAGACAAGGTTCCCCACTCTCTCCCTATCTTTTCAATATACTACTGGCAGTCCTAGCCAGAGCAATCAGACAACAAAAAGTGGTCAAATGTATAAAAGTTGGGAAGAAAGAAGTCAAAATATCACTATTTGTAGATGATATGATCATATAGATTGCGACCCCAAAACTCCCACCAGAGACCTCCTAAAGCTGAGAAAATCTGGAGCATAGTAGGTGGATAAAAAAGTAAGTCAAACAAATCAGTAGTCTTCCTCCACTCAAAGGATAAATAAATTGAGAAAGAAATTAAGGAAATGACACGTTTCACAATAGTCACAAATAATATAATATACCTTGGTAGGCCTCTACGCAGGCAAGTGAAAGATCTGTATGACAAGAACTTCAAGCATCTGAAGAAAGAAATCAAAGATGATCTCAGAAGATGGGAAGATATTCCATTGTAAAGGATTGGCAGGATTAATATAGTATAAATGGCCATCTTGCTGAAAGCAGCCTTCAGATTCAGTGAAATTCCTATCAAAATCCCAAATCAATTCTTCACATATCTAGAAAGAGCAATTCTCAAGTTCATCTGAATAACAAAAAGCCCAGGATAGCAAAAACTACTCTCCACAACAAAAGATCTTCTGGGGGAATAAACATCCCTAACCTCAAGCTCTACTACAGAGCAATGGTGATAAAAACTGTTTGGTATTGGTACTGAGACAGGCAGGAAGATCAATGGAATAGAATTGAACACCCAAAAATGAACCCACACACCTACGGTCACTTGATATATGACAAAGGAGCTAAAAACACCCAGTGGGAAAAAAGAGAGCATTTTTAACAAATGGTACTGGATCAACCTGCGGTCAGCAAGCAGAAAAATGCAAATTGAACCCTTCCTATCTCCTTGCACAAAACTCAAGTCCAAGTGAATCAAGGACCTACAAATCAAACCAGACACACTGCAGCTTATAGAGGAGAAAGTGGGGAAGGTCCTTGAACACATGGGCACAGGGGAGATTTTCCTGAATAGAACACCAATGGCTTATGCTCCAAGAACAAGAATCGACAAATGGGACCTCATAAAACTGCAAGGCTTCTGTAAGGCAAAGGACACTGTCAATAGGACAAAAAGCAGCCAACAAATTGGGAAAAGGTCTTTATCAAACCTACATCTGATAGATGCCTAATAACCAGTGTCTACAAAGAACTCAAGAAGTTAAAATCCAGAGAGTCCAATACCCCTATTAAAAAATGGGAGACAGAGCTAAACAGGGAATTCTCAACTGAGGGAACTGGAATGGCTCTGAAGCACCTAAAGAAATGTCCATCATCCTTAGGTATCAGGGAAACTTAAATCAAAACAACACTGAGATTCCACCTCACACTGGTCAGAATGACTAAGATGAAAAACTCAGGGAACAGCAGATGCTAGAGAGGATGTGGGGAAAGAGGAACACTTCTCCATTGTTGATCCTTGGTCCTGTGAAGGCTCAAGAAATGCCTCAACAAATGGAAATTGAGGGGGAGGGCAAATGAGAATGGGTCTGGTGGAGGGGCACATACTTGGAGGCAGAGGGGTTCCAGGAAGTGTTGGGAGTTTTCAGGAGGGGGGAAATCAGGAAAGTTTTGGCATTTGAAATGTAAATGAAGATTATATTTAATTAAAAAATAAAAGTTGTTGTTCTGTAATCATTGTTCCTTAATTTAAAACTATTGATTAAATAAAATTGGCTACACCCAGTTGCTGGAGGGATTAGACATAGGTGAATTTTGAGTTACCTGATTGTGGGCAGAAAGTAGAGAGAAGATGAGAAACCAGAAGAAAGAGTGGAGAGGGCACCATGAGATGAGAGGTACCATGAGCACATGTCCAGAAGAAACAGCAAGTATTTAGAGTACACCACTGTGGAGGGAGCCAGGCCAGCAGTTAGAAGAGTAGATTGGGGGCTACCCCTCCCCCAGTAATTGTCAAAGCCAACTCAAATAACCAGAGTCTGAGACATTTATTTGGAAGCAAGTTGGGGTGAAGCTTAAATTTGTTCTACTAAAGACCTTGTCTCAAAAAAGAAGGTGATGGGGAAGGAGAGGAGCATTGTCCAGGAGGGGAAGGGAAGGAAAACCACAGAGAAAATGGTTAAAGACATATTTGAAGAACAAGATTCTAAAAGACAAAGGATGTGTATTTTTTCCTTATTTTTTCCAACACATTACAGCCCTCTCACTCCTCCCTTCCCCCCCTCATTTCAATAATCCCTTCTCCCCAGAGAAAGGACCTTCCTTTATCTCCCAGTACCAACCTACCCTGGCACATCAAGTTGTATCAGGAACAAGTGCATCCTTTCCCAGTGAGGCCAGACAAGGGAGCCCAGCAGGGGAAAGAGATCCAAAGGCAGGTAACAAAGTCTAAGTCAGAGACAGCCGACCTCCAATTGTGAGGCATCCCACATGAAGAAAAATTTGCACATCTGCTACTTATAAGTAGGGGGTCTAGATCAAGACCATGCATGGTGTTTGTTTGGTGGTTCCCTCTCTGTGAGCACACAAGAGCACAGATTAGTTGACTCTGGTCTTCTTGTGATTTCCTAACTCCTCTGGTTCCCACAATACTTCCCCCAACACTTCTACAAGACTCTCTGACCATGGTATAATGTTTGGCTGTGATTCTGTGCAGTTTTACACTTAAAGGGTGCTGGAGACAGCATACCATGAGGAGGACTGCCAGCAGCACATCAGAATGGAAACATCTCAGAAGCATGCCGCAGTTGCTTGTAAAAAAGGATGGTGTCTAGGGCCCTGAGAAGCAGGAGACACATCCCTCTAGGGGAACCACCATCTGAAATATGAGACTGCCTGAAATGGGATGTCATAGAAACATCTCAGTAGCCTGTGGTAGCTCATAGTACAAAATAGTTGTTCCCCTTTTTCATAACCTTAGCCCTGTACAATGGCTCTATATAGATTTCATTTTTCTGCTTTTCAGTTGGCCTTGCTCTATTTAACTAATCTATTATATCTGGATTTTCTATTTATTTCTTCTTCTGCTCTGCATTTTTTCTGTCAAACTAGATAGCTTGTGATGTAATGACTCTTAAATCATTAAAAATTGAGTTCTATGGGCTCCGTTCAACACAGTCCTAATGTCCCAGCTGTCTGCTATGTGTTCTCATCTTAGGAACAACTTAATAACTGCACAATGGTAGTTCCGGATGGATGCATGAATTGCAAAGTAAGTTTGAAGAAATTATTAGAAAATTAATTAGAGTGAAGTTTGGGACTCCGAGAAAGGTAAAATTTATTGACATTATGAAATAAGTTTTTACACAACATTTGAAAGTGGCTTTTAAATAAGAGAGTATAGAATAAGTATCATCTTATACCAGAGAAATAAAGTCAAAACACTGGACTCTTTTGAGAGTCATTTTGTGCAATGTACAGAAGCAGAAATCTAGTGGAACTACTGAGTAAAAAGTTCAGTACCTCTGAAACATTCAGTGCTTTGGTAGAGGATTTCCCATCAGAGACCCGCCCTGCAAAGCAGAGGCTAAGTTCCTGATACAAACCAGCTGCTCAAATGGATACCATGTTTCCTTTTGTAAAGGAATGGAGGAGTCTTTTCGGCCATGATTTGGAGAAGCTTCTATCTCATTTTCTGATTCAATGCAATTGCAAGATTTTAACTTAGCCCTAGGTTCATTATCTTATGCCAGTAATCTCTGCTTTGCCCAATTTTCCATGGTGGTGTCAGTGTTCCGACTTCTGGACTTCAATTTGTTCCTGTTGCCTGGTTTTACTCTTCCCAAATCCTGCTTCTCTTATGCAAGCAGAAACTTCAAATCACATGATAAACTGCTTTTGCTCTGAAAGCAAATGGGTGTTTCTCGTTGATGTTTACAACAAATAATGAACAGTCATCTTATTTTGGTCATCCTGTTTAAGGAAGGAGGTATTTTTTCCTTCTCAGGATGCATGGAGTAGGCAAGAATTGATGTGGAGCTGATCAAGTAAAAAGTCACATGGCCTATGAAACACAACTCTTTCTGACAGAACCAGTGTGTATTGACATGACTCAGGGGAGCGGCACAGGAATCACTTATACTAAAATATGCTTCTTAATATAATCTCTGATCTAATATGGTAAAAGAGCAACAGCAACCATCCTTCTCCATTCCTAGTCTTGAAGGTAAACATTCTCCAGCAGAGATGTGTGGTATCTGCTGCAGGCTCCATCTACACTTGGCAGTATGAGGCTTGCCCTTAACACTGATTCAATGGCCGATTAACACAATAAACTTACCACCTCCACGCTCAGGAGAGTTTCCCAATTCTGCGTTTCCTCAGATGGAGCTAATGTGCATTGTCGCACTGCATGAGATCTCCTCCAACCCTGGCAATAAGAGATGCTGAGGCATGATCCTGTATCCAATAATGCCTTTTTTTTAAAGATTTATTTATTTATTATGTAAGTACACTGTAGCTGTCTTCAGACACACCAGAAGAGGACATCAGATCTCATTATGGATGGTTGTGAGCCACCATGTGTTTGCTGGGATTTGAACTCATGACCTCTGGAAGAGCAGTCAGTGCTCTTAATTGCTGAGCCATCTCTCCAGCCCCCCAATAATGCCTTATATTATGGTTTGTATGTGGTCAGCCCAGGGAGCATATGAGAGACCACTGGTGAAGCCTAGTTTCAATAGAAGTCCCCGGTGTATTGGAAAGGCCAGAACCATGCAATGATCAACAAGAAGAGCAGGAGCAGTGGCTTGGACCAACCTGAGTCTAGAGTGCTACGAAGGGCAGAGATGGAGATGTGTTGCCAGCTCTTGGAGGAGCCCCGAAGATAGTCTATGGGTCCCAGGCTGTGAAACAAGACACTGTGACATTGAAGTTGCCTTGGATACACCAAGATGTTTGAGATGCCAGAGGCATGGACTATCAGTTGAGGAAAGCTGCTAAGAGGGCGTGGAATCAAGCCAGCAAAAATCTTTGATGCAGTCAACCAAGATGAAAAGGGAATTGGAGATCTGAAGACCCCTTTGACAACAGACATGGAGATGCAAAGTTTGCAGATTGCCCAACTAGTTTTCTGTCTTACTTTTCAGATTACTGTTAAGTGACTGGGTGAATCTCAGACAAGACCTTGAAATTTAGATTTTTAACAGTGTTCAGATTTCTACAGACTATGGAGATTCTGGAAGTCAGGGTTAATGGACTTTGCACGATGCTATGTTTCAATGTGACTCCTATAGACACATATACTTGAACAAGCCTAGGGTAGCATGGGGTTAGACTATGATTGTTTGTATATATTCTGGCCAGGCAGTAGTATGTTACAAAGTATGGTCCTATTGGAATAGGTAAAGTCTTGTTGGAATGGGATTGTCACTATGGGTGTGGGCTCGAAGACCCTCATCTTACCTGCCTGAAAGTCAGCATTGTGCTACCTGTCTTCAATGAAGATGTAGAAATCTCAGCCCTACTGGACTATGCCTACCTAGATGCTGTCATGCTCCCCACCTTACGATAGTAGACTGAACAACTGAACCTGTAAGCCAGTCCCAATTAAATGTTGTCCTTTATAAGGCTTTCCTTAATCATGGAATCTGTTCACAACAGTTAAACACTAAGACGACCTATAACAATGCCTGGAAGTTTAGAAAAGTAGCATGCTTATCCCATGTATGTGTCCCTACATATCAGAAGAAACACTTTGTATAGGTGTGCTCCTTTTCAACAAATACACACAACAAAGAACAAAAGTCCATGTCAGGTGGTGGAGAGATGGCTCCGTATTTGAGAATTTATTTCTCAAAAGTCCCACAAGGCATCAAAACATCCCCTGTCACTTCAGTTTCACCTGAAACCCAAAGACCTCTTCTGGACTTGGGGGAATAGCAGGCTAGTGTTCCACAGACATAGAGAAGACAAATCATGTATGAATATAAAATAAATCAATATAAAAAACAAAAGCATCACTACAAAAAAATTTCAAGGGAGAATAATCATGGAGCATGTGGGCCTGGAATTGTTCTCAGCATTTAAAAGCACGTCGGAAATGAATAGTGAACTACACACTGTGCTTGTGTTAAAAACCCAAAACGAACCAAGTTCAGTGTCAAGCACAAAAATCAAGCTCATTGTCAAGAAGAACAACAAAACAACCAACCAAAAAAACCCTATCCCCAAGAAAGGTCTTGGAATTCACTGTCTCCTAGCATTTAACCACTGTTAGTAATTTGAAGGAGAGCAGAGGTGTACAGTTCTATGTTTCTGATAACTTTTATATTCCCTTAGACTGTGTTTTATTTCCTGAAGGACACCACAAAAATACTGATGCCTTCCCCTTAATTTCTTCTTTGTTGTCATTCGCAGTGCTTTAGAAGGAGTTAAATAGATGACGACAAGGATACATCACGGGGAATTTTCCATCATAAAGTTGGTATCTACTGAGTGGGACACACTATCCACACCGAACGTTCAATCACCTTTGTAGCTCAGTCTGACTGGGAAGTAGTGGTGGAGCCCAAGCCCTGTGAGAATGCAGAGCATCATCTGTGTCTGATACATGAGGGATTTGAAGACGGTGACACCACATCAGAATAAAGAAGTTTCTTAAGTGGGAAGAGATGAATATCAATGTTTTATTCATAGGAATACATACAATTTACTCAATAGTAACTGAAAACAGGTGGACAATATGTACAGTATATAGTCTTATCAAACTATGAAATCAATTATGAGAACATAACAACAACAAATAAAGAACAAAACTTCAAATGAAAACAACAAAAACCAAATAACCAAAGTAATCAACACTCAAAGCAAAATCCAAACCCAAGAATTGTGCTAAGCAGCTTTCTTTGGCTGCTCATTTTGCAGCACAGGCTTACAGTCTGTGGCTGTCTTTGGCCACATAGTAGCAAAGCAGTTACTGATGTTAACAACCTTTCCAAGAGAAATTTAAGCAGGTCTCTTTGGTTGGAGTGTGTATTTGAAGGCTATGGCCTCCGAAAAGTAAGCAGAGGACATTGTAAAGTTTTTGGCACAAAGATTTTGCAATTTTCTTGACTGATCTTCCTGAAATAATTCTTGATGCCCCTTCAAGAAAAGAAAACATTTACACTTTCTGACACTTCCTGGATGCCCAGCAGCTCTCGGTGTGTCTCTGCACATGTCTGAATCCATCTAAATGTACACACTTGCTGAGGCAGAGCCTAGATGAAATTAAGACCCATTCACAACAAGGAAAATCAATGTAAAGGAAGATAATGCAGCCCACGAGAGCCATGATTATTAGAGATGAGATGAAATAGTGGTGTATTTGCTGCACACACTCAGTGCTACTCCTACAGCAGTTCTTTCCGAGGGAATCATGTCCTCATCTGTACCACGTTCCAGTTACTGCTTGGGTATTTCACACCTAGGAAAGGAAGGGAAAAGGGACTGTTCAGAAGTAGTCAATTCAGCTGTCCCTCCCAAATTAGTTCTATTCTGCTGGACAAACCAACAGGGCTTATCAGGTGAGGTCATTCCCTTCCTCCCCAAGTACATAGAGCACCTGGGCTTGGAAATTTTCTCAGCTTTTACAAACTGCTAGAAAATGAACTGTGAACTACACATTGAACTGGTGTTAAAGAAAAACAGGATGTTTCCCCAATAGTCGAGGTAGATTATATTGAATAAACACATTGTAGCAATGTCTATGTCTGAGTTCAAAAGAGATGTGAGCAACTCAGAAAATCATGTGTATACTTTATGGGAAACCTGCAAAAATTAAAGTGAAGGCTGTGATTGTTTTCCCCATTGCAGAACCCAACGTGGGTTCCACTTGTCAAACACTCTATCTGCAAATAACATGAGATACCATGTCACATTAAATCCATGGGCACTGCATAGGTCCTATAATCAGCGCAATTGGGACAAATACAAATATTTCCAAGGCTTGGCACTGGACTTTCAAAGTGATTGTCATCAAGAAACAGAATAACAACCCTCTCTGTTTGTGTCTACTGAAAGATCTACTGTCATACACACAAAACATGTGGGTTCAAACAATACAACAGTAGTATCTGGCAGTAACATGTTTTGTTTACCAGTTAATACTAACATATAAATTTCCTAAGATACTTGGCAAGTATAAAACAAAAGAAACTTAAATGGGATAGGTGCATAGTGGGCATAGAATATAGACAGCTCAGTCAGTAATATGCTTTCCCCTTCTAAACCTGAATTGGGATCAGATTTCTTAGCCTATTATCCAGTCTGGCTTAGAAAGTACCCAAGACTCTATAGAGTAAGCTTGTTTCCCACAAAAGATTATATGTTAGTGGTGGTCTAGCCTCTTGTTCTTGTTCACTATTTGAGACTTTTTCCAAAGTAAACAGCTTCTTCCAATAGGATCTCCTTTAAACATTGCCTGACTGACTTGGTGTCCAAAGGCGTGAGTCCAGAATGATAGGAAATCCTTTTAACTAGGATTAAAAGAACAAGTTTTCTCTGTATAAAGTGATTGTGTCAGGAATACTTTGAGTAAGATAAGGCTGACTAGTTGAAGGCTAATTGCTTACATGGGTTATCGCACACTGAGCAAGAGTTCATAGAAGAGCTGCACAACATAAGGACATTCTCACTCTTTAGCGGAGGGACATCTGTATAGTTTCTCCTTCACGTATGCTCTGAGGATTACTACAACCCTGATGTTCAGTAGACGCTCTGTGGATATCTATTCTTTGTTCTGGAATTGCTCAGTCAAGTGGCTTCTTTTCCATTCTGTGAATATGGCTTCTCAAGACCTACCTCATGTTATACTACCAGACCTGCGTGAAGGTGCTCATTCTTCCCAACTCCCTTGATCCTTCTTTTAGCTCTGAGAAAAATGAATTTGAATAACACCATTTGCTGAGTGTGACACAGATAACATAATGTGAGAACTTTCGATTATCATGACCGTCAAGGGGCTCCTGTCACAGCCCTGGTTTAGCACCACAACTATAAGTCTTCTGATGCATCAAGGTACAGCTCCAACAACACAATCTATAAATGAATCAAATCCAAGTCAAACTCCAAGGCAAAGTTTTACTGCTCAGAGGGAGTATGTAGTGGTGTGCTGTGTAGTCCACCTGTCTCCATTAATGAACTGCAGATTCTGGTAGAGTAGGAGCATTGGCTGGTGAACATGCAGTTCTTGAAAAAGCCTACCTCCTCAGAAAGCCTGGGAAATGATCACATTAATGAACACATGGATGAGACATAGGTGAGTGCCTGGATAAGTTGCTGGACAGTTACAGTGGTTTGTCTATGTTTAGGTTAGACATGAGGACAAACTGTCTCTGATGACTCATCCTACCTGCTGCTTCCTGGTATTTGAGACATAGATATTCTTGCTGGCCTCCTCACAGAGCCTCTTTTCTTCCCCATTGGAGGCTTGTGGTTCATCCTGCTCCACCAGCAGCTTTCTGTTCTCATTCAGCAATATTCTTACTTTCTCCTTCAGTTGTGAACATTCATCCAGGAGGTTGTAGGGCCTGATGCTGAACCACAAACAAAACATCGTGATTCCCAGTCAGTTTCCATTTGCCTGCCAGACCTCCAAGTATGCTGATCCCTGTATTTCCCTGGTCCCCAGACAGCCCCATTCTAGAATCCACAGTACAAATATCAGCACCAAATTGAGGCAGGTCAAATCCAGAGACAAGCCACATTTCACAAGACTCAAAATACTTCAAAAAACCCAGACACCTGCAGGGTTTCGAAAGCATCACAGAAGAGACAATGTTCCTCATGGGTGCTTCAATGTCAATGGTACTAGGAAACCGTCAGTACTAGAGGACAAATCTGCTCTGAGAGAGGAGAAAAGACCCAACAGGTATACACTCTTTCCATTTTTGTCATGGATCCAAGATCTTTAAATCTCCTGGTAGAACCCTTGAGGTTCAGGGTTGCTAGGTATTTCCACTATGGTGGAAATATCTTCCTGAAGTTGGAGGAATAAAGATTGGATGGTCTTGTACACTCTTCACTCTTAGGACAGCAGAGTCCAAGAGGTACAAATCCAAAACCCTTGCCTCAAGGCAGGGTTACTATTATGGAAGCAATAGGCTAGAATCAGAGCCCTTACTTTTGTTCAAAGTCCTAGACAGACAGAAGCATTCCCTGCATAGTGTTGAGGTCTCAGCTCTGTCAAGGACTCACCTTCAGGAATGATTATCTTCTATCACCTCCTTGTACTTCTCTATGGCATCACTTATTGACTTGTTCATCTTTTCCATATCCATCCTTGTCTTCTCATGTTGAGATTTAATGATGTTGAATTCAACGTTCATCCTGTGTTAGGGCATAACCAAAGGAGCATAAAATCTACTGAGCTATGAATTCAAGAACCATTTGCAAACAAATGGAACTGGTACAAGTGGGGGTCAACACGTAGAAAAATGTCAAATAACCATTTTTATCTCCTTAAAAAGGTCAACTCCAAGTGAATCAAGGACCTCCACATAAAACCACATACACTGAAACTCATAGAGGAGAACGTGCAGAGGATCCTCAAAACATGGACAGAGGGGGACATTTCCTGTACAGAACACCAATGGCTTATGCTCTAAGATCAAGTGTCAACATTAGGACCACATAAAATTGCATATATTCTCTTAGACAGAGGACACTCTCAATAGGACAAAACAACATCCAACAGAATGGAAAAAGAACTTCACGCATCCCACATTGAATAGAGGGTTAATATATAATATATACCAAGGACTCAAGAAGTCAGACTCCAGAGAATCAAACAACATTATCAAAAATGGAGGGCAGAGCTAAATAAAGAAATTTCAACTGACGAATCCTGAATGGGCAAGAAGCACCTAAAGAAATGTTCAACATCCTTAGTGATCAGGGAAATGCTTATCAAAACAACCCTGAGATTTCATCTCCCAGAAGTCAGAATGGCGAAAAACAAATGCTCAGGTAAGAGCAGGTGCTGGATAGCATGTGGAGAAAGAGAAACACTTTTCTATTGTTGGCGGGATTATAAGCAGTTATGCTCAATCTGGAAATCAGTCTACCAGTTCCTCAGAAAATTAGACATACCATTACCTGAGGACCCAGCTAAACCACTCCTGGGCATATTCCAAAAAGATACTCCAACATACAACAAGGACACATGCTGCACTATGTTCATAGCAGCCTAATTTAAATTAGAGAGAATCTGTAAAGAACCCAAATGTCCTTCAAAAGAGGAACGGATACAGAAAAAGTGATACATGAACACAGTGGAGGACCTCTCAGCTATTAAAACTATATGAAATCATGAAACTCTTAGGCAAATGGATGGAACTAGTAAATATCAACCTCAGTAAGGTAACCCGAACACAAAGGAACAACATGGTATGCACTCACTGATGAGTAGATATTAGCCTCAAACCGCCACATGAACAAGGGACAATTCATAGAACACATGAAGCTCAAGAAGGAAGACCAAAGTGTGGGAGTTTCAGTTCTTCTTAGAAATGGGAACAAAATATTCTCCGGAGCATATATAGAGACAATGTATAGAGCAGAGACTGAAGGACAGGCAATCTCAAGACAAGCCTACCTGGGGATTCAACCTATAAACAGTACCAAACACAGATTCTATTGTAGATACCAAGAAATGCTTGCTGAAAGGAGCCTGATATAGCTGTCTCATGAGAGGAACTGCCACAGCCTTACAAATACAGAAGGGAATGCTCGCAGCCAACCAGTGGACTGAGAATCTGCTGCCAGATGGAGGAGTTAGAGAAAGGACTGAAGGTGCTGAAGTGGTTTCTAACCCCATAGGAAGAACAACAATATCAACTCACCAGACACCTCAGGGCTCACAGGGATTAAGCCACCAACCATGGAGTACACATGGCTCCCTCTGCATATGCATAGGATGATGGCCTTGTAAGACATCAATGGGAGGAGAGGTCCTTAGTGCTATGAAGGCTCAATAGATGGTGCAGTACAGGGGTCCCAAGGCAAGGATGGGAGTGTGGGAAAGAGGAGGAACAGCTTCACAGAAGCAGGGAGTAGGGAGATGGGATAGGTGGTTTCCAGAATAGAGGTAAAAGGAAATGTTACATTTCATAACATTTGAAATGTAAAGAAAGAAAATATAAAATAATAGTCTCATGTGAAACCAGGCTGTCTTCTGGACTATCCACGGCAAATATATTCCATATTCCTGCTCCTTCAAAGAGGGACCTATTGGTGCTGGTTTAAACTTATTACCCTGGGCACAGGACAGCAGAGACAGGAGACCAAACAGAGAGGGAGTTGAATTCCGAGAGCTTCCCAGGTGAGCCTGTAGGAACAGACTAGTTCTCGGAGAAGTTTCCACTAAGCTGTATTAAAGGCTTCAGTCCAACAAATATATGTGATGACTTTTCTCATATTTTAAAGGCAGGGATTCTCAATTCTTGGTTCCTATTGTTACATGAATTACCAGAGGATAGAACTAGTATTTGCAGTGGACAGGTTTTCTAATAACTCCTTCTCCAGGAGATTCCTTTGGGATACAATATAAACACAAGAAGCAAAGTACAGTGGTGATTAATTTGGGCATCTATGGACTCAACACTATCATGACCTGTATTCTGTGCATCAAACAAGTCCGCAGACCCCATTAAGGTCCCAGAGCACCAGGTCCTGAACAAAACAAAAACAACCACATTCACACACACAAACACAATTAGAATGCCAAATAAATCCAAGGACCTGCCATCGTCTCAGAATGTAATGAACAAAATCAGAGGGAAGCAGTGATGACCTGAAGCCATTGCATTCACACATAGAGAGGCAGCAAGTGTGACCATGTCCTTCTACCTGTTTAGAGATCCAAACAAAATCCAAGTACCTCAAGGTCAAATACAAAAGAGGATGACCATAAACAAGCATCAAGTGGCTTATCAGACAAGGACAATTCAGCACCTGTCAGGGCTTCTTAAAATGCATGAAAAATGACACACTGCAATCATGGGAGGAGATGAGGGTTAAAGACAGGGCACAATAGAGTCAACAGGGCACTGGCAGTAACTGCTACCTGTAGTTCAAATTATTATACGAGTAAAGATCCAGGATTTGACAAAGTTCTTCCTTCTCGAACCTCATCTTCCTGATATCAAAATCCAATGTTTCCAATTTACTTTTTTGTTTCATCTGATTAGTTATGTTTGAATTTTGGGATGATGTTTGCCCAGCAGACCCTGAAAATAGATAAACACAAAGGAATTTGCATAGTTGAGGGCCCAGGGGCAGGAGAGACCATTCTGATTCCCAAAAAGAAGGTTGAGGAAGAGAAAAGCTAGAGACAGGGTGAATCCTGGAAGAGCAGAAAAGCTACGTTTGACCTAGTCTGCTTAGCTATGTCCCTCTTCCCAACCACCATTGTCAGACATATGCCACATTCTCTGTTACAGGCCCCCTTGCCCTGAAAACCATAAGCTGCCTCAGGCATAGATATCTGAGGAACGTTGTCAGCTCATAACAGATGTGATGCAGGTAAATCCTGAAGTTCATACTGCTTAGCCCCATCAAGCCCTAATGACTTGTGTTCAATCCCAAAGTGTCTGAGACCTCAACACATGACCAGGGGAGCCTCCTTCTCTGTTCTTTTCATCAGAGACTGGTGTATCCTACAGAAATCTAGAGGATGAAGTGCTTCAACTCCTTACCATGGAGATACATTGTTATTCTCAAAGTGTCTCCTCCTGGCATTCATTGACACTCCAAAGAAATTAAATAGCTTCCAGAAAAGTAGCTGCACACTTGTCAGTTCCTGGCTCTTGCTGTCAAACTAATCACCAGAAACTTTTGTTTCTTGTTTTACAATTGAGAAAATCCAAGACTCCTGCTTGTAAAACCTACTCCCAGTAGTTAAAGCCTACCTATTTCTGAAAGTTCCCCAATTCTTCCCAGGACTCACTGTGCCTTCCCCAGAATGATTTCATTCTTCCTTTTTTACAAGACAGGATGCCAGATTCCTTCTGCCTTGGTCTGGTGTCTCCTTGATCACCATTCTCGTTCTGAAATATCCTCCTCAGCCAGGAAAACGTGACTGTTCGTGAACCCAACCAGCACTGAATGAATACCCCACAGGCAGTTGTCACCACAACACAGGTGACATCACAGAAGATTCTAGTTCTCTCCTAGATACAGGAGATTGCCCAAGGAAGGCATTACTGATGATGTCACTGGGAATTCCATTGACCTGCTTGATAATTAGCTCTCCTCAAATTGAAGAGTTTCTGGGGTACCCGTTCTTGGAACCTCTAATTTGACCCAGAGAACACCTTTGGCCAACTCTCCTTCCAAAGCTGGAGATTTCTCTCTGCTTTATTAGAAGTCAAGTGATTTTGATGGGGAGACTTAGTTAGGACCCTCACATGCATAAGAGATCCAAGTAAGGACCAAAATCTCTAGGTCCCATGGATGTTGGAGATTTTTGTCTATAATAAATATACCACCTGACTCAATCCATGTGACATACAGATCAATTTCCCAAGTTAACCCTGTTTGCCAGAGGCCACTATCTTTCTCCAACTCCTTTCATTGTATCAAACCTGGTTAATATTTTCTTATTGTGCATTTGTGATTGTTTGCACATACAGAAACATGTCTTTCACAAATTTGTCTTTTTCACAATCCTATCTGTTGCTTTGGAACATAGGGAATCAACTACAGGGCAAATAAAAAGGGTAATCTTTCTGTGCCTTCTTCAAAATATTAACTTCAATATCAAACTAAATGGGAGAAACTTGAAGCAATCCCACTAACATCGGGAACCAGACAAGGCTGTCCACTCTTTCCCTATCTATTCAATATATACTACTGGCAATCCTAGCCAGAGCAATCAGACAACAAAAGAGGTCAAATGTATAAAAGTTGGGAAGGAAGACGTCAAAATATCACTATTTGCAGATGATATGATCGTATACTTATGCAACCCCAAAACTACACCAGAAAACTCCTAAAGCTGATAAATATCTTGAGCATAGTAGCTGGATAAAAAGTAAGTCAAACAAATCAGTAACCTTCCTCTACTCAAAGGATAAACAAGCTGAGAAAGATTTTAGGTAAATGACATGCTTCACTATAGTCACAAATAATATAACATATCTTGGGATGACTCTAAATAAACAAGTGAAAGATCCGAATGACAGGAACTTCAAGCATCTGAAGAAAGAAATCGAAGAAGATCTCAGAAGATGGAAAGATATTCCAGGCTCACGGAATGGCAGGATTAATATATTTTCCATGTATGTTTATACAATGGAATACTACTCAGCAATAAAAAACAATGAATTCATGAAATTCTTAGACCAATGGGGAACGAGGGAGGAAAGAGGGCTTATGGGACTTTCGGGGAGGGGGGAACTGTGAAAGGGGAAATCATTTGGAATGAAAATAAAGACTATAGAAAATAAAATAAATTAAATTAAAAAATGTAAATGAAGAATAAATCCAATAAAAGTTATTTTAAAGAAACGATAAAAAATATAGCAAAAATGGCCATCTTGCCGAAAACACCCTACAGATTCAATGCAATTCCTATCAAAATCCCAAATCAATTCTTTACATATCTAGAAAGAGCAACTCTCAAGTTCATCTGGAATAACAAAAAGCCCAGGATATCTAAAACTACTCTCCACAACAAAAGATCTTTTGGGGGAATCACCATCCCTGACCTCAAGGTCTATTACAGAGCAATGGTGATAAAAACTGTTTGGTATTGATATGGAGACAGGCAGGAAGATCAATGGAATAGAATTGAAGACTCAGAAATGAACCCACACACTGAAGGTCACTAGATATTTGACAAAGGAGCTAAAAACACCCAGTGGAAAAAAGCAAGCATTTTTTAACAAATGGCCTGAGGTCAACAAGCAGAAAAATGCAAATTGAACCCTTCTCATCTCCTTGGACAAAACTCACGTCCAAGTGGATCAAGGACCTACACATAAAGCCAGATACACTGCAACTTATAGAGGAGAAAGTAGGGAAGATCCTTGAACACATGGGCACATGAGGGATTTTCCTGAATAGAACACAATGGCTTATGCACCTAGAACAAGAATCAACAAATGGGACCTTATAAAACAGAGAAGCGAGAGGGGTTTGAATGGGGAAAAGAGGGAGGGAAGATGGCTTATGGGACTTTCAGGGAGGGAGGAAACGGGAAAGGGGAAATGATTTGGAATGTAAATTAAAAAAACTTAGATCTTAGAGCATAAGCTATTGGAGTTCTGTTCAGGAAATTCTCCCCTGTGCCCATATGTTCAAGGTTCTTCCCTAGTTTCCCTTCTATTAGTTTCAGTGTGTCTGGTTTTATGTGGAGATCTTTGAACCACTTAGAATTGAGCTTAGTACAAGGAGATAAGGATGGGTCAATTTGCATTCTTCTGCATGTTGACCTCCAGCTGAGCCAGCACCATTTGTTGAAAAGGCTATCTTTTTTCCACTGGATGGTTTTAGCTCCTTTGTCAAAGATCAAGTGACCATAGGAGTGTGGATTCATTTCTGGGTCTTCAATTCTGTTCCATTGATCTACATGTCTGTTACTGTACCAATACCATGCAGTTTTTAACACTATTGCTCTGTAGTACAGCTTGAGGTCTGGGATACTGATTCCCCCAGAGGTTCTTTTACTCTTGAGAATAGTTTTAGCTATTCTGGGAGGGAAGGGGGCTTATGGGACTTTTGGGGAGGGAGGAAACGGGAAAGGGGAAGTGATTTGGAATGTAAAGAAAAAATAAAAAAAAAACTTAGAAAAAAAAAGATATGTGGACTACACAGCAGTCCACTACATGTCATTAAATTTGAAGTGTGCTGTGCTGGAGCCCTTCTTTAGATTAGCACAGAGCTTTGAAAGAAGAAGTAGAGGCTCTTTGGCTTTACAGGGATCATGTGAAATTCCAGGAAGGAAGTAGTTTGCATGGATGAGAGTCTAGTGGATGTGACAAATAATGTGATATCACTTGTATTTTTGGCCGTGTCTCAACATGTCTGGGAAATCTCAACATGGGAAGTTGGTAAGTCTTTATCTGGGAAGTCATTATTTCTGCTTTATATTTATCACCAATGCTATATATATATATATCAAGGAAATGAGAGGAAAATAACTCTGGATTTCCTGATTTCTTGTTTGCAACCTGAATTCATTTCCCAAGAATCTTTGGAGAAATACAGTTGTGACTCTCATTAATTTGTTCTGCATGACTATTTAAGGAACATGTGATTTCCATGTACCATATTTTAGGGTATCTAAATATATTACCTAATGATACAGTATAGATACAATTTCCATCATGAAGTGGTTATCCACAGTATAGCCCATGACAACCATGCGCCAAAAAACATTCCCTTGTGTAGCACTGGCTGACTGGCAATTCATGATGTAGCCCATGGTGCCTGGATGTTACAGAGAAACATCTCTGCCTGTGAATTTTGAGGTTACAGGAGAATGACACCACACCTGGCTAAAAACAATGGGATTAAGAGTGAAGGCTTGTGGTATATTTACACGATGGAATACTGCTCAGCTATTGAAAACAATGAATTCATGACTTTTTTTGGCAAATGGGTGGAACTGGAAAATATCATCCTAAGTGATGTAAACCAATCACAAAAGAACATACATGGTATGCACTTACTGATAAGTGGATATTAACCCAGAATTTCAGAATACCCAAGACACAATTCACATATCAAATGATACCCAAGAAGGAGACAGGGCAGAAAGGCAGTTTCAGATGTAATAGCCTATCAAGGCAAGTGTTGCTATGTCTCTTTGGGGGCTTTGTAAGTTAAACCTTCCCAAGGCCAAGGATGAGACATGTTATAGGCTTTTGCTCAAAGTCTTTTAACTTTATTTAACTCACCTCCATTCCATATTCTCTGTGCAGATCAGGACAGGTATTAATTTACAGTCTTGAACTTTATCTCTTGAATGCTGAGCAGCTCTGGTTGTGCTTCTGCCTTCTCTGAACCCCTCCCTGGTGCACCCTCAGCAAGAGGGGACTCCCACACATCTCTCTGAGGAAACACACCTCCCATGCATACCTGGGTCCTCATCTTACTTCTACTCAAATCTTTCTACTCCTAAGATGAACATCTTCTTGGTGTACACCAGTAATTGTGTAGCATAATATAATATAAAATATAATACAATATAAACAATATAATGCAATATAGAATATATTTTCTATCAAGTGTTCTTGATGCTTTATCTTGGATGCTCATAGCTCTTCTCTCCCTTTTTCTGACATGTAGTGCACACAGAAGCACTGACCTGGATATGGTATTGCTTCCTTTGCTCTGAAATGGCTGTTGAGCCTAATGAACTTAATGCTTTGTTCATTCCCAAGTCTACAGTCTTTACATTAGTTGAAAATCATGAAGTTTCTTGGTCCTCAGCTTGAAGCATGATAGAAACTTATTATTGTCCATACACAGTTAATACTAATAATGACTTGGTCCAACCCTACAACCTTGAGAAATTAGCAACTGCATGTACCCAGTTGAACCAGCAGAATTCTCTGAAATGTTGTTTTGCAGGAAGATTTATAATTACAGTTTTTCAGATAAGTCCTTTGAAACCCTAGAATGTATCTAAATATATCTAAAATTTATCATGGGCTTTGTTAAGAGAGAAGCAGGAATACTACGTTCTGTCTGTGACATTAGGTTTAACTTAATTGTGGATGATAAACTTCATATCATGGATAAATTTTTCATGCCACACACAATGGAGGTGAGGTATGCAGAATAGTCCACAGTAACTCATACTCCAAAAGTTTAGGAGCACACGTCTTCAAAGATAGCATAACCTCCTCTCTTTTATACACTTTGGTATCACACCATATCACTCCCAAATCATTTATACCATTGCAGACATCCCTGTGGTTCAGATTAACCACATAATATCTATCATGATTCTCCATGTTGGGATTCAGGGCTTCACAGTAAATAATTTGCAGAGTTCTTAGGTTCTGTTTTCTTCCAAGATTCAGCAAATGTTGATTGTTGTGAGAATTTGAATTTGTCTTTGACATTGAGAGTTTGGCTATCTGAAGCTCATGTACAAACCTCATCTGCTACAGGTACAACACTGGTGTCAAGCTCAGGTCATGCTCCCTGAAGGTCATGTTTGTTGATGTTGTCCAGTTGTACAGTCAAATGATTCACAAGTGATTCCCATATATGGTTCCTTAATACTTAGCTGGATCTCATCAGAATATCTGGGGTTGGGAGGCAACAGCTTTGCCTTGAATGTAATTTATCATGCTGCCTCTATATACTTTTGGGATAGTGCCTTTTGTACACATGCCTTTAAGCTGATTTCTAATTATCTAACAATACTCAACATAGTTCTTGAGCATCAGGGAGTTGCCTGAAATTTCCCAGCCAAATAATTTTTAGTTCCTACAGGATTTATCATTGTGTGGTAATTCATAGAGTACACTTTATGGGCCCAAGGAATGCTTTTTGGTAATTTATCATTCTCTTCTGCCATAATATACATAGCATTTGATAGAAGCTCTATGAAGGATTAAGGCTAATCCTGTAATATATTGCCTACTGTGTGATTCTTTCAGCCAATTATTTCATGTCTCTGTGCTTATTCAAAACCCAACAAATCCACAGGGATTATCTTCTGTCCAAAGAGGGCAAAAGTGACTCAGAAGCCCTTTATAAAACCTTTCCTTGAACAGCCAATGCCATATACTCTAGCTTTGGCATCCAATTGGTAGGCAAAGTAAGGCAGGCACCTTTGAGGGTCAAGGCTCAGTCATGCTGACTGGTATAGCTTCATACACCTACAGGGTCTGCTGCCAAAAACAGCCAGAAATTAAAGAAGTTACTCAACAGACTTTTTCCTGAGGTAACAAAACCCAATTTACTGGGGGTGGCATCCTGTGGCCAGTACAAAAGCTATGAGCTCTTTTAACTGCTTGGGGTCACTGAGAAAGAGAAGAAAAGAGAGAAATTTCACATGTAAACACGAATACATTAACACACACTCATACTGAATGAATGAAGCAAAAGGCATAATCCAATAACATCATACACACAAATATGCCTAAATACATACGCACATACATTCATGTATATAGACCTATAGATAGATATATCCATATTCACACACTGAATGGTTAGAGCAAAGATCCAACAAGTAGGCTCCAAGTATTCCACACATACATCCATAAGTACACACAATTGGTGGATAGTAGGGACAGTGTTCCAACCCCCTTTCACACAAAATTTATACCTACACGCATAGTAGATGGATGGAAGAGATAATGCTGAAGCCACACCACACCATTTTTTTATTCTTCCTTTCATTGCTTATATATCCCAGCAAAATCTTCAGGCAGTATAAAATTAAAATGTGATAATGCTTTAGTTTCCTTCTGGTAAATGATTATGAATAAACAATTTGTTTTCTAATACCTTTAAAAGAAATAACATTTTATATTACAGGTTAAAAAAACAAATTATTCTTTAAAACCCACGTACATTCATAACCAAGCAACTTATTATAGAAGAACAAAGTGCAAGCAAGTAAGGTAGTTTTCTCAGCTACTTTCTCTTACTGGCAGGCAGCAATTTGCTGTTTCAAAGAAAAAAGTAATTACTTTGTTATTTATCTTTATAATTAATCCTGTAAAATTCTTATAAAAATCACATATCTAAGCTTTTATATAAAAATCAGTCATATCTACCTTAAATCCCCAAAAAGTATATCTACTATCAGCAACCCTTAATAAATCATAACAGGATCCTGAGGGCAAAAATGGGTATAAGAAAGCAATTAACCCCCTTCCACCCTCCGTGAGAATCATGCAAGGAGTGCTACCAGGGTTTGTTCTCTGAAGAACAAAAGGTTCCTTGCTCTAAATGATAAGAGTGTGCCTTAAAAAATAATAAAAAAAAGAGTGTGCCGTTTTGAACTTCATATTGTTCCCAAAGATGTTGTACATCAGAGTCAGTAGTAAAAACATCTCTACATAGCTTCTCTAAAAACTTTATTTTTCCAAATGTTTTCTAAGGGTGGTGATCCTTGTTGACAATCTATAACTTCTTCAGTGTAGTGATAGAAACATAATGTGTTCTACCAGCAATGTCTGAAACAGAACAACCATTAATATTGGGAATGCCAGAGATAATGCCCAGTGAGGGACTGGAAGCCCCCTTTAACTCTCAAATTAAGAGGGATGTGAGGGCAGCAAGCAGAGCAGAATTCCATAACAGCATAAAGTCCTCAGGACACATAATCCTCAGGGCCATGCCATACTAAGGCACACCCATGTGATTGTGGTAATGCATGCGCTGCATTCCATGTATTCTAAGTAATTTGTCATTCCTGCTACATGGCCCTTGGCAAGTCACTTCCAACAAGGTGTGAAAATTGAAAACTGGAAAATACCCAATAGTTGGCTTTTTGGAAGAGCAAATGACTAACACAAGGAGTGAGGAACTGTTCTCATCTCTATAGTACATTATCTTCAGCAACACTAGCGAATAATATGGGGTTCACTTCAATACTTATTTGAAGAGATAATATGATGCTCTTGGGTTTGCTCTGTCTGGGTAACATGATGATACTTCTTCTGATGTTTCTTCAGATGATAGGAGCATCTTCTCGGTATATGCCTAGGAGTGGTATAGCCGGGTCCAAATTTTTGAGGAAGCTCCAGACTGATTTCCAGACTGATTGTACACACTTGCAATTCCACCAGTAATGGAGAAGTGTTCCTCTTTCTCCACATCCTTGTCAACGTCCTGTTGTCACCTGAGATTTTCATCTTAGCCATTCTGGCTGATGTGAGGTGGAATCTCAGAGTTCTTTTGATTTGATTTCCCTGATGTCTAAGGATGATGAACATTTCTTTAGGTGCATCTCAGCCCTTCCTGTTTCCTCAGTTGAGAATTCTCTGTTTAGCTCTGTTCACCATTTTTCATAGATTTATTTAGTTTTCTAAAGTCTAACTTCTTGAGTTCTTTGTATATATTGGATATTAAGCATCTATAGGATGTGAGATGGGTAAAGATATGTTCCCAAACTGTTGGTTGTCATTTTGTCCTATTGATAGTGTCCTTTGCCTTACAGAAGCTTTGCAATTTAATGAGGACACATTTGTCGATTCTTTTTTTTCAGACTCAGAACTTTATTTATATTAGATATTCTTTATTTACATTTCAAATGTTATCCTTTTCCTGGTTTCCCCTATGAAAACCCCCTATCTCATGCCCCCTCACCCTTCTCACAAACCTACCCACTCCCCCTTCCCTGTCCTGGCATTTCCCTATACTGGAGCATCAATCATTCACAGGGCCAGGGCTCTTTCCCCCATAGATGTCCAACAAGGCCATCCTCTACTACATGTGCGGCTAGCGTTTGGAAGTTCAGACCCTGGAGCTCTGGGGTCCTGGTTGGTGGGTATTGCTCCTTCAGCTGTATCAGTCTTTTCTCTGGCTCCTTCATTATGGACCCTGTGCTCAGTCCAAGGGGTGTCTGCAAGCATCCACCTCTGTATTTGTCAGGCACTGGCAGAGCCTCCCAGGAGACAGCCCCATCAGGCTCCTCTCACAAAGGACTTGTTGGCATCCACAATGGTGTCTGGGATTGGTGACTGTATATGGGATGGATCCCTAGGTGAGGCAGTCTTTGGATGGCCTGTTATCAGTCTCTGCTCCACACTTTGTCTGTATCTCCTCCCGTGGGTATTTTGTTCCCCCTTCTAAGGACTGGCACACCTATACTTTGGTCTTCCCTCTTATTGAGCTTCATGTGGTCTGTGAATTGTATCTTGGATATTCTGGGCTAATATCCATTTATCAGTGAGTGCATACCAAGTGTGTTCTTTTGTGATTGTGTTATCTCACTCAGGATGATATTTTCTAGTTCCATCCATGAATTTCACAAATCCATTGACTTTAATATCTGAGTCGAACTCTATTGTGTAAATGTATCACATTTTCTTTATCCATTACTGTTTTGGGGGTCAACTGGGTTATTTCCAGCTTCTGACTGTTACAAATTAGGCTGCTATGGACATAGTGGAGCATGTGTCATTATTACATGTTGGAGCGTAACCTGTGCATATGCCCAGGAGTGGAATAGCTGGGTCCTCAGGTAGCACTATGTCCAATTTTCTGAGGCACTGCCAAACTGATTTCCATAGTGGTTTTAACAGCTTGTAATCCCACCAACAATGGAAGAGTGTTTCTCTTTCTCCACATCCTCCCCAGCATCTGCAGTCACCTGAGTTTAGCATCTGAGCGATTCAGATGTAGAGGTAGAATCCCAGGTGTGAGGTAGAATCCCAGGGTTGTTTTTAACTGCATTTCCCTGATGACTAAGGATGTTTAACATTTCTTTAGGTGCTTCTCAGCCCTTCCTGTTTCCCCAGTTGAGAATTCTCTGTTTAGCTCTCTACCCCATTTTTAATAGGGTTATTTGGTTCTCTAGAATCTAACTTCCTGATTTCTTTGTATATATTGGATATTAGCCATCTATCTGATTTAGAGTTGTTGGTAAAGATATGTCCCCAAACTGTTGGTTGCTGTTTTGTTCTATTGATTGTGTCCTTTTATGAGGTCCCATTTGTCAATTCTTGATCTTAGAGCATAAGCTTTAATGTCCTGTTCAGGAAATTTTACCCTCTGCCCACGTGCTCGAGGCTCTTCCCAACTTTCTTTTCTATTAGTTTCAGTGTATGTGGTTTTATGTGGAGGTCCTTCATCCACTTGAACTTGAATTTTGTAAAATAAGATAAGAATGGTTGAATTTGCATTTTTCTACATGGTAACCACGACTTGAACCAACATCATGTGTTGCAAACACTGACTTTTTTCCATTGGGTGGCTTTAGCTCCTTTGTCAAAGCTCAAGTGACCATAGTTCTGTGGCTTCACTTCTGGATCTTCAATTCTATTCTATTGATGCTACCTGCCTGTCACTGTACCAATGCCATGCAGTTATTACCACAATTGCTATGAAGTACAGTTTGAGGTCAGGGATTGTGATTCCCCCAGAGGTTCTTTTATTATTGATTACAGTTTTAGCTATTCTAGGTTCTGGCTATTCTTGATATATTTGCAAATTACTCTTTCTCTCTATAAAGAATTGAGTTGGAATTTTGATGGGGATTGCATTGAATCTGTAGATTGATTTCAGAAAAATGCCATTTTTACTACATTATTCCCCCAATCCAAGAACATGGGAGATCTTTCTATCTCCCGAGGTCTTCTTCGATTTTTTTTCTCAGAGATTTGAAGTTCTTTTCATACAGATCTTTCTCTTGCTTAGTTAGAGTCATACCAAGGTATTTTATATTATTTGTGACTATTGTGAAGAGTGAAGGGTGTTGTTTCCCTAATTCTTTCTCGGCCTGTTTATCATTTTAGTAGAGGAAGGTCACTGATTTGTTTCAGTCAATTTTATTTTTTTCTTTTTTTTATTTATTTTATTATTATTTCTCTTTAGGTCTCAGACCCCCAACATAGGAGGTATGTATTCATGACAGGAAAGCAGAAGAAAACTGAGCAAGAGGGCAGGTGATAGGAGGTACAGAGGGAAGCGTTCACATCATCGGGAGACTCCCAATGTCTACTTACTCCAAAATGTTTTGTGGTGTTTTGAATTAAAGCCAGTCATGGTAGCTCACATCTGTAATCTCAGCGTTTGGGACGTTAAGGGAGGAGGTGACTGGATCAGAGACCAACCAACCAACCTGGGCTACATAGTTCCAAGCCAGCCTAGGCTAAAGAAAATACCCGATCTCAAAATAAACCCAAATAAGCCTTACCCAACACCTACAGCCTACTGGAACATCTTTGGCTAAAATTTAGCCAAAAAAAAAAAAAATTGACACCTCAACACTTCTTCTCCCACAATGGAGGGTAATAATCCCCATTATCAAGGGCTCTTCCCTGCCTGGTCCTCGAATTTAATCCTCAATTAGGACCAAGTGAACTGACTCCATCTTCTTGCTCAGGGGATTTTCTACAAGTAATGAAAGGACATACTAGAAACATCCAACCACAAATACAAGAAAACAGGAGTCAATCCTGGGCTGAAAAGCTAAGTGAGTCAGTGACTTCACTTCAAAAGAAACCTTTTAAAAAGTTTACTCTCTTAGAGCCTTGAAATTTTTTTTCCCAAACCTCAAGTCAATTTAAGGCCATCAGAGGATAACTCCGCCCTCCTTCCCAAATAAGTTAGAATGTGGACCCCGCTGCTGCAGTGGTGCCCGTGATCCCACGCTTAGCCACGCGGGATTGTGTTTGTCCCCTGCTGTCCTCCCAACGAAGGGAATACCACTGCAAATCATACAGGGTCTCAGATTTACATGTAGATCAAGGCGATGTTACCTAACCCATCATGGCTAAGGGTGGTTCCGCCTAGCATCTGCCCTCAGCTTCCAGTAGGGCTCCCAGGAACAGAAGGTGGTCCAATACCAAAATAAAAATAATGCCCAAAGGGATGATCAGGTCCGAGGGCGGCAGTGCCCCAGTTCAAGCTGCCTGATGCTCTGCTTATATTCAAGGCAAGGATAATGCAAGGAGGCTACCAGGTCCCCCTGGGATGGGAGATGGGGCCGGCCTGGGAACAGAGCCAGAGAGACCCAACTGCAGTGGTCCCAATCTGCCTTCTATCTCTCTCAAGAGCCCCCAGGAGCTCTTGACATGGTCACCGCACATGGGTACTCACCAACCAGAACACGCTTTACATAGTGCATGAGACAACTGTAGAAGCAAAAACAAGGGCTTAATAGGGGGTCTCTTGGTTAGTAAAAGGGCACAGGCAATGCCCCTTACCAACATCCTGGCAGACAATGTGGTCAATGCCAACCTGTGCACATGACAACAAAAAATCAAGTCGTCCGGCCAAGCACGCACGTGGGAAGCCACCCCGCAGGGCAACCATCCCTTCCCCACCCCAGAGCCCTCTCAGCACCTTGGGCGGCCTCTGGAGGGCCCACACGAAAGAAGTCCACAACTCCACAAACCTACTTATCGCATCACAACTCGTGCCTAACAAGATAAACCCACTGCACATTTCATCACGCAGGAGAAAAAATATTAATAAATGAAGTTTGGCTGGAGAGATGACTAATTGGTTAAGAGGCATTTGCTGTAAAACCTGAAAGACTTGACTCCGGTCCCCGTGTCCCACTTGGTGAGGAGAGGCGACTCCTGAAAATGATCCTCTAACCTATACACGCGTGTACAAATAAATGAAAAAAACGGGGGGGGGATTCAATGGTAGACTTGGATAGCATAAGTCCTGGGTTCAAACCTCACCACTAAAAAGAAATAAAACTAAAAAGTAGGGAATCTCGTGATTTGAGACTCTTCGGACATGCAGAGAAGGAAACAGTCCTCAAGACCTGGTTGTCCGAGGAACTTGGGGTGGGGGGTGGCGATGATACAAGCCCACCAAAAAAATGAAAGTCCCCTTTCCCCTCGCCCGCGTCCCGGGCGCACTCACCTCGTCATCGTGGTGCTGGCAGAAGCCGAGGTGCTCCTGGAACACCAAGAGGATGGAGAATGGCGCGCCTGCGAAGGGCCGTCCGAGCCCCAGCCACTGTGCCGCGTAGGCGGCCGCGGGCCCAGGGGGGCCGCGCTCGATGTAATGGTCCTTGGTGAGGCGTACGCGCTGGTGCGCGCGGACACAGTTGTCACACAGGTGTTCCTGGCAGTCGAGGCAGCGCGAAGAGGCAGCGTTGCCCTCGTCGCAGGAGCTGCAGCCGTGAGGCCAGCGGAGCAGCAGCGACCTGAGGGAGGCGGCCTTGCCGAGCGGTGGCTGCGGCGCTGGAGCGGTGGCGCGCTGGGCCGGGTGGTGCGCGTGGTGCCGATGGTTGCTGTGGCCGCCCCCGCCCCCGGGGCCGCCGCTCGCGCGCCCGTTCTTGGGCTGCGGCTCATCGGCGGTGGCCACCACGGCATCCAGCAGGTTGCTGAGCAGGAAGGTGGACGAGGGCAGCGCGTCCATGCCCGCCGCCTAGGCCAGGACCACCTTCTGGTCACACACAGGGCAGCGCAGCTTCAGCGCCTCGGCGGGGCCGGCGCCAACGGGAGCGGGCAGCCGGTGCGCCTCGAGGCACGGCCGGCAGAAGGCGTGCAGGCAGGGCAGGACGTGCAGGCGCCGCACCGCCGCCCTGGGGCTGCTGCCGCCTGCCGACGATATGGACGTCTGCCAGGACGACGATGAGCTGGAGGAGAGCAGCGTGGGCGAGCGGCACATCTCCTTGCACAGCAGGCAGATCTGGAAGTCGGTCTCGGGGAACCAAGCCATCAGCAGGCTGGCCTGAGGGCAGAGGGCGTGCGAAGTGAAGGAGGGCGCGTGGCTCACTCAGCAGAGTGCATCGAGGACGCGGTGGAGGGGACCCCTGGGCCACCTCGGCAGGGCGGGTTTGCACTGCTCCTCTGCAGCAAGCGAGCGCCCGCACAAGTCTCAAAGTTCGCCATGGAACCCAGTCCCCGCGGCGCAAAACAATTTGGTCCCAACAAGTCTTGCTTGTGTTGCCTTACTTTTCTTTTACCCTCTGGCTAAATGGATTGAGTCTCCTGGAGGGAGGGAAAACGTCCCGTACTCACAGCAGTCCTAGTCCCCGCGCGCGCCAACGGCCGCCCCGCCGCGTGACGCGGCGGCAGGAGCTCCTGCGTGGCGGCCGAGGCGCAGCCTCCCCCGCGCGCGGTCGGCTCTGACGCGCAGCTGCACCTCGTGCGGGGGCCCCCGGCCCTCGGAAGCACGGGTGCCAAGTACGCACGCGCGCCGCACACGCTCCGCCTCTGTGTGCAGCCAGGCCGGGCTGCGGTCTCTGTGCGCTCACATGCACGCGCGCCCCACAAGGCCCGACGCCCGCGTGTCCCCAGCCTCCTAGCTCTGCTCTCTAGTGCGGGTTCCGACCCTTCTCCGGCCTCATGCGCTCCGGGCGTGGGGCTGCAGGTTCCCGCGGGCCTCCCTGAATTATTCATAGGCGGAAAGATATTGATTGGATGTACCAGCTGCCAGCTCTGCTCTGGGCCATCATGCAATGCTATCCGCGCGTCCCTCCTCCTCCTCCTCCTCCTCCTCCTCCTCCTCCTCCTCCTCCTCCTCCTCCTCCTCCTCCTCCTCCTCCTCCACCTCCTCCTCCTCCTCCACCTCCTCCTCCTCCTCCTCTTCCTCATGGCCATCCTCTCTGAAACCTGGGCAGAGAAGGGGGATCACATTTCCTTTGTTATCGGGCCATTTCACCCTTGCTTGTGTCTCCCCTTCAATCCCAGAGCCTCTGGAACTGAGTCTCCCTCGCAGGCTTGCTGGAATCAGAGGAGTCCTCCAGGCCACTTCAAGAGCAGCGTGGCCAACGCAGCCTGCAGCTCCCGCCAGCATCATCCTCCTATGAATGAGTCACCAAGCGAGGATACCAGTGGCCCAGCCTTCGCTGTGCCTACCAGGCTCAGGCTCTCCTGATGCCCTGGTCTCCTGGGTGGCTTTGGGCTTTATTTTGCACAACTCCCCCGAACGATGGGGGGGGGCTGTGTGCGTGCGCTTGTCCCCCTTCTTTCTCCCCAATTTTATATCCAGCCAATATGCTGAAGTTGATTATCTGGTTTAGAAGTTCTCTGGTGGAATTTTTGGGTCACTTAAGTAGCAAGCTTCTGGGGGAAAGAAGAAACAGTATTTCAAGACAGAGGCTGAGAATGAAATCCAGTGAGATTTCCTAGAAAATTAAAAAAAAAATGTGCATGAAAAATACCACATGCCTATACTGTACAAAAAAGCAAACATGCACACACACACACACACACACACACACACACACACACACATCCAAGGCCTACCTACCACACAGAGTATGTAAAAGAGACCAAATTTGAGAAGAAGCAGACTTGTGCTACAAGAACACATGAATTTAGTTATAGTTTACCAGCTCTTTGAGATCTGTCTTATAGCTATGCTAAACTAAAAGTGGAGGTTAAAACTGTTATGGCGAGCATGCTTTACTTGGCCAGACTGTGTTGAAGTGGTTGCTTAAAATTTTCTCTTCCAATCTCAGATCTCTGACACCATGTTCCCATCTTATCAAAATCCCTACCCACATCCATAATCATCCAGTCAACTGGAGAATGCAATCTAGAGGAAAGGAGAGTACTCCAGCCTCATTCACAAAATCGTGGCCAACAATCTGCTAGTTATAGTTCTATCATTGTGAGCCTGTACTGTGTAGATTAGAAAGGTTACCTTGAAATGTAGACAGCAAAGGTGAGAAAGTCCACATACCACCCAAAAAGATGTCTTTGAGAGCTACTCATTTGGCATTTCCAAGGGGATCTCCCTCCCCTTTGCAAGCTGTTTCTGACATGTGGTTTTATATGCCACAAGGCCTGACTTCACTCACTCAAAGCTCTGTACATTATACCCTGTAGGTGTGTGATATGCTATTGACCTGGACTCCTCTTTGGACTGCAGTATTAAGCAGTGAAGGATTTGCTTGCTGATAATCCACTTTTTCACAAGAGGCTCATTCCCCAGAAATACTTGTGCTTGGACAAAGACATGTACAATTGGGTGTCATGAGGTGGGCAGTTGGATTGGCATGTGGATGAGTAAGTTGATGGATGAAAGCAGAGATAGGTGAATGAGCAGATCTGCAAGTTACATGGGCAGCTGGAGCCAGCCATTAGCCTGATACAGCTGCCTATCCCTACCTGCTTGTTCTGACTCTGGAAGTCACTGTTCTCTTCCTATTGGTCCTTATGGAGCTGCTTTATGTCCCACTTAAGTACTGCTGCACCAGGGCATCATCTTCCAGCAGTTTCTTATTCCCCTCCTTCTTCAGCATGTCTACCTTCTTCAGCTAATTTGATTCTATCAGAAGACGGCTGTGCACATTTAGCAAACTACCTTTGTATAGTAAGCACCTGCAATTCTTTTCCTATCATCTTCTCCAACCACTATCAACCCCACCATATACTGATTCTCATGAAGATCTAGATAAGAAACCAGAACTGCTAGGTCAGCAGCACTCAGAGAAAAACTCAAGAACAGCAAATTCCAGAAGCACCCATCCTAATTCTGAAATCTCCAACTCTAAGAGGGATCTATTTTCCTTAACAATATGAAGTGGGTCATAGTTGTCCTTATCTGTCCCTCCTAATGAAGAAACATGAAGGAATGGGCAAATACACTATGAATTTAGAAAGGAATAACAATAGGCATACACACTATATATTGGATCTGCTGGTAACCAGTTTTCTACAGACCCTGACTGAGCCCCAGGGGACAGGGAGACCTCACCTTGTACAAAAAGTTCTTTTGTCTAGAGCAGAGTTTCTCAATCTACCCAATGGTGTGGATGCTTTAATTCAATTCCTTATGTGGTGACCTCCCAAATATAAGATTATTTCGTTGCTACTTGGTTACTATGATTTTTGTACTTTTATAAGCAACAATAGAAATATCTGATATACAGGATTATGTGATACATAACCTCTGTGAAAGTGTCTGTTGATCATTCCAAACTGTTTCGATCCACAGATTTACAACAGCAAATCTAGACGCTCCTGTCTGAAGTGTCAGAAAACTAGAACCACAGCTATGGAGTCTCCTGTGCAAAATCAAATGCAGAGATGGTAATTCTGCAACTGATGGGCTCCCAACTAAGACAGACACTTACTTATAGAAGCCTTTCTCTTTACCAGTCCTTCAATTGTCTCTGAGCCCTCAGTGTACTCATTCTTCAAGCTTTGAACATCCAATACTACCTGATTGTTCTCCATTATTCAATTTTTCACAGTAAGGGTATGGTGTGTGGTAGGACCTGACCCCAAGAGCAAAGAATCCCATGAACACAGGCTTCAAGGGTCACTTGAATCCAGTCTGGGTTTTGGACTATCCAAGCTCACTATATATCACCTTCTGCCTCCTATGTATTAGGCTCTTCTAAGCTTATTAAACATGCTACCTTGTCCATAGGTCTCCAGTGGCTGGCTGTCCAGGTTTTTGAAGCTCTGGTTGCTTGAGCTCCTGCATAGGACTGGAGGGGCAAACTAGCTCTCTAAACTCTCAGTAACTTATGCCACTAGTATGGGTGCGCCAGAATCTGTGAGAACATTTCTCCCCTGTTCAGAACAGAGACTCTTGGTTCTTGGTCTAGTACTGTAAATTTAGGTAGAGTAAATAATATACATTTCTGGGCTAAAGACCCAATGTAAGGGATAGTGGAGAATTCACCAGAGGACTCAAATATTTTACCAAAGTGAGCACATAATCCAAGAACACTGTTGCTTGACTTATGGTTTCCAGACCTAAGCACTGGCATTACCAAGAAACTGTAAAGAAGGCAATTCCTCAGACTCCACCACATACTGTAATAACCAGGATATAGAGGGAGACACACACACACACACACACACACACACACACACACACACACACACACGGGGTGAGGGGTGTCTCAGGAAGAATGAGAGAGTGCAAATGAAATGAATCCAGAGGGAATGCGGAGAGCCTTCTGGTTATACAGCCCTAGATCTGAGAAGAGTAGTGATGAGCTCTATGCCTTCCATCACACATCAGGATCACCAAATGGGACCAAGATTTCCTGGTGCTATAGCAAGTTTAAGCACAGAATCCCTGCAAGGCAATTACAAAGCTTTGCCAAAAAACAAAACCAAAAAACAAATAAAAAACAAAACAAAAACAAGCACGCAAGCAAACAAACAAAACCTCGCATCAGCTAGAATCTCACTTAAACCATCACCGGTCAGGGCCTCTATTAATACATCTCAAAACCTCACATAGTACCTCTTCATTCCCTGAGTTGTATATTTTCATTTTCATATAAAAGAATAGTTTATGTCCACAGCTCACTCCTGCTCAGGCTACAAGTTCAGTTTCTGGGAATATTTAGAGACATAAGGTTGGGCACAGTGATACCCAGGAGATACAATCTCCCAGTACCATAAAACTTAATAAGAATAAACTGAATGCCATACTATAGACCCGAGATATTCACCATGGTGTTTGAAAGAATGAACAAATACCCATTGTGCAAAACTTTCTCATTGATGAAGATCAGGTGATCTTGTAGATTATTTTTCTTATGGGTCGTCAATTGCAGCTGAGTGGTTAGCCTTTCCACCTTCTTCACCGACAGGAGTGTTGGGGATGATGGTGGTGCACCAGCAGCCCCTATAGGTAGATGAAAACAAGTGAATGTATGTAATGTCAAGGCACAGAGCATTGACAGAAGACCCTGAGTCCTACACAGACATTTGAGAAAATGTGAATGCATGTGACCCAGTAACACCTCAGAGGATTTTGTCACCTATCACCTCTATTTGGAAGGTGATGTGTTTCTGAGCCAGCTGTTTTCTTCTACTTCACTTAGCGCATGCATCACTTTACCAAGGACAGGTTCCTCAGGCTTATTCATAGCTGCATATGATTTAATTTGGCAGTACTGGCCTTAAGGCTGTGGGTTTTAGAAGCTATCAGAAAATTATCAGAGTCCACAAGGACTCAGATGGTGTGGAGATGCCCATATCTCCTGTCAAGTCTCTCTAGAAGCATATCTGTAAATGGAGAAACATTTCAGGAGCACATGTTCACCAGACTCATCAAGTCAACTCAGTCAGAGCCCAGTGTGACCAGAGTTGGCAAGAAAGCACCAGCCTCTACCCTGGTTCACTGTTCTGACAGTCCATTGGCTAGAACAAACTGATACCTATATGGGCAACTTTCAGGGAACATTGTTGAGAGAAGTTCTTCTGCGAAATCTGAGAAACAGAAGGTCTTCGCTGGGAAGGCAATTTCTTTTCTTCTTACTAGAGCTGGACAGAAAGTTCACCTAATGGAGTCGATGGGGTAAAGTGCAGTGATGCCCTGCAGTGAGGTGCTGACATCTCATTAACAGTCCTCTGACTATTGCTGCTTTCATTTTAACTGAATTCAAACCTTTTTCTCCTGTAAGAGCAGAAGCCTAAAACTCTCAGCTCAACACACTTGGCCTTAAAAATTCATTGCTTCTGAGACAAACAAATCTCCTGTAATCATTGGCAAGTTCAGGAACCATGACAAGCAGGGAATACCACAAGCTTCCCAAAGAGACCGGCTACTGAACCCCATTACTTGAAGACCCAGAACAAGACTGTGGCTTCTTTAATGTATTTCCCCATCTCCTGATCAATACTTACAGTGTTGCCTTTCCAAGGACCATCTACTTCTTCATGTTTTAGTCTGAGTGTGAAGTGCCATCTTTCTTCCTCTCACTTGTCTCTGAATGCTTTCCATTGTTTTTCCCAAGTAGCCTTCTTCCTCTGGCCAACATGTCTGTGTGTGATCAGTAAAGGCAGTGCATACATAAAGTGGTCCAAGAGCAGTTGGTGTTTCCACAACACTGGTGACATCTCACACCATGTCAGGCCTCCCAGAATGCAATAGAATCTGAGGGAAGGAACTGCTGATGTCATGGGGAACTGACATTGCCACCATGCTAACCAACTCTACTCACAACTCACACCTGACACTGAAGAGAAGACTTTTGGCACCTCTTCCTTCCAAAGACCTCGATTTGATTGGTTGGAAACTCATCAGTACTTCCCATATGGGGAACTGAATGCTTATTTAGAAAAAAAAAAAAACCTACTCATCAATATTTCATTTCCTTATCAAAATTTCCTATTCATTTAATGTGAAATAAAATACTCCTGAGAACTTAGGTCAGGATGAATATCGATGCAGAAAGAACACCTTCCTCAAGTACTGATGTTTGGAAGCACACCCAGGAATTGCCTGCAAGGTTTGAAATCACAGATATCTACTTGTCTCTGTTACTCTTGAGTGCTGAAATTAAAGGCAGGCAGAACCAGGCCAGGCATTTCCCTTACCTCCTTTCTCTCCCCTACTTCAATTTGTGTCCCAACATATTCTTTGGTTTCTACCTCTTAGATTTGCGTGACCAATGGCTTACTAGAAGGCAGGGTAGCAGGCTACTGTGATGCTAGCTAGTAGCTCTTTCACTGTCCACCTTTTGTGAAACATGGACCACATGTTTGGTGTTAGTCAATGTGGTCAAACATAGCTTCAAGTATTAAAATATCCCCTTTGTTACAGGGTCCATCCTTGACACTTAAACTATATATACTGAAAATGGAGCATAGAGTGTATATATATATATATATATATATATATATATATACACACACATATATATGTGTGTG
>BTHU01000133.1:0-47646 GCA_036184795.1 Tokudaia tokunoshimensis
AAATTTTTCATGATTCCCAGATGACCTTGAACTCAGAGATCCCCTAATCTTAATCTTCTGGAATTCATAGTCACTATGTATCAAGATCTCCAGATCAGAAACTTGTATCTCTGAGCCTCCAGTTTAGGATTAGAGGTGAGCCTTCCAATTCTTGTTTAGTTCATTCCAGATTTAGTCAAGTTGACAACGAGGAATAGCCACTACAATCCACCCCTTGTCAACTTGACACAAATAATATCTCATATCCACATGAAACAATAAGAAGGTCATGAATACGCCTAACATGATATAACTATTCCTCGTACAGTCGCAAATGCATTTGTAAATTTACAACGGGGCAATGTCCCTTGGGAACATTCTTTAAGTGTCTCAATACCAATTGATGTTAAATAAACTGGAAGAAAGACAAATCTATCCTTAACAAAATAAGACAGAAGAAATCATATTACAAGAGGAACACTCCTCCACTGCTGGTGGGATTGCAAGCTGGTAAAACCACTCTGGAAAGCAGTCTGGCGGTTCCTCAGAAAACTGGGCATGATACTCCCGGAGGATCTGAGTTTCTGATTAGGAGTTTCTGATTAATCTGGGATTAAAGGCGTGGTGGCACACACCTTTAATCTGGGCCACACCCTCTGCTGGAGACCTATATAAGGAAGGACTTTGGAAGAAGGAAGATTCACTCTGGCTTTTCCTGGCCTACCTCGTGGGACGGAACAACTGCTACATCCTTGGACTTCCATCCACAAGTACTGCTGACTATTGTTGGGGAGTTGTACTACAAGCTGTAAGTCATCGACAAATTTCCTAACTATATAGGGACTACCTATACGTTCTGTGACTCTAGAGAACCCTGACCAATACAAGCCTTACAGATACAGAGGCGAATACTAGCAGCCAACCATTGGACTGAGCGTGGGGTTCACAATGGAAGAGTTGGAGGGCAGACTGGAGGAGCTGGGGGTGGGGGTTGCAGCCCCATGGGAAGAACAATGATGTTGGCCCACCAGACAACCCAGGGCTCCCAGGGACTAAGCCATCAACCAAGGGGTACACATGGTTCCAGTCAAAAGAGTGGCAGAGGAATGCCTTGTCGGGCATCAGTGGGAGGAGAGGTCCTTGGTCCTGTGAAGGCTCAATAGAGGCCCCAGCGTGGGGAAATCGAGTGGGGGTCGTGGGAGTGGGTTGGGTGGAGGAGCATATTCTTGGAGGCAGGGGATGGGTGGATGGGTTAGGGGTTTTCAGGGAGGGGGGAAATGGGAGGGGTATAACATTTGAAATGTAAATAAAGAACATATTCAATTAAAAAAAAGGCAAAGGGTCAATGAGAACAGGTGAGGTTTGGCACCATGCGGCAGGGTTAGAGATCCTGAAGACAGGTCAGGACATCACTGGTGACAGTGCCGCCTCAATTGGAGTGGAGACGCCAGCATACAGGAGATGCCAGAAATGTGGGGTAACAATGCAGGACAGCAGCAAGTGTGGCACAGCCAGCCTGAGACTGCAGCATGAGCCGTGTGTTCAGAGGATGGCAGAGGCTGGGCTACAGAAGCCATTTGAAGTGAGTCCCACATGCCAGACACACAGAGCTATAGGACTTGATTGACACTGCTGTTGGGTTTGCTTTGGTTTCATGGTAACTGCACCCTGCTTCTTCCATCTTGTGGTAAAAAAAAAAAAAAAAAACTTAATTTTTACTCGACAGAAACCCAGTTTCTAAATATTTGTATATTTTAAAGAGACTTTGAATTTTTATAAAATGTTTATAGTTTTCAAAGACTGTGGGACTTTTAAAGTGTTTTCAATGTCTTTTATATTGTTATGTTAGCATGAGGTCTTGGAAAGCATCTGTGTTTTTTGTTAAGTGTACTTTGTTAAGGGTAGGGGAATGCAGTAGCCATGGGGCGGGTGTCGCAGCACCCTCACAGAGGCAAAGGGGAGAGGAGTGAGGGCAGATGGGATGGGGGTGTTGTGGGAGGATAAAGCAGAAGGGGGATGTCATTTGAGATGTAAAGGAATGGAATAACAGATTTTGGAAAAACATAATAAAGAAAGAATTATCCTGCCGGGCAGTGGTGGTGCACGCCTTTAATCCCAGCACTTGGGAGGCAGAGGCAGGTGAATTTCTGAGTTCGAGGCCAGCCTGGTCTACAGAGTGAGTTCCAGGACAGCCAGGGCTACACGAAAAAACCCTGTCTCTAAGAACAAAAAAAAAAAAAAAAGAATTATCCTTTCGTTCGTTTAATTGGTGTGGTGATTGAATTATGCTTGGCACAGGGCGTGTTACTATTAGGGGTGTGGCCTTCGTTGGAGGAGGTGTGTCTCTGTGGAGGCGGGACTTAGAGGAAATAAATGTATATCTACTCAAGCTCTGCCCAACGTGAGACACAGCAGTCTCTCCTTGCTACCTTCGAACTGGGAAGCAGAGGCAAGCAGCTCTCTGGTCTAGGTCAGCTTGGGCTACAAGAAGAGTTCCAGCCCTTCTTCGCCCGCTCGCATTTATTAGCCAGCGCATCTGTTGGAATGTCCTTCTACCTTAGACCGGCTGAACCAACTAGCCTCCTGGGACTGAGCAACTAACGACTAGATTCTTTTACTTCCCGTTCACAGCTGACCATTGTTGGAGTAGTTGGACTACAGATCGTTTTATCCCCTCTGCAGTCATGGGACGAAGGAAATCCAACCGGAAGCCGCCCTCCCAAAAGAAGAGGACAGGCACCCTGGAGACCCAGTTCACCTGCCCTTTCTGCAACCACGAGAAGTCTTGTGAGGTAAAAATGGACCGTACTCGAAAGACTGGAGTCATCTCCTGTGCCGTGTGCCTAGAGGAATTCCAGACGCTCATCACACACCTGTCAGAACCCGTGGACGTGTACAGCGACTGGATAGACGCCTGTGAGGAAGTCAACCAGTAGCGAGGTCAAGCACCTGCTCCTCCCCAGCCCCCATCGGGCTACTGATCCGGAGAAGGTCCACGGCTCGGGGGTGTAGGTCCAGGGCTGGGACAGCCCTCCCTCTGTGTGGATGGCGTGGATGTGAATGAGTCAACGTGCGTGGCCTCAGGTGTGAATGTAGGGAATGAGGCAAGCGATTGCTGGATCTCACCAAGCAGCCCATGGTGGCCTCACAGAACCCTAGGCCTCAAGTGACTCTGAAAGCCTTTGAGTTGCTCCTGTCTTCAGCCCCACGCTGCCCCCAAGCTTTAGGTTCCTGTCTTTTCTGGTGATAGTGCCTGATATCCCAGGCAAGGAACGGCAGTGGAACCTCCAGTCTCCTCCCCTCCTCACCAGAACCTAGCCCTGGGGAACCTGGACTTTCGGTTCTTCCCAGTCTCCTAATGCTTGTGTCCTGGGAATCGAGGCTACTGACCACCCAGGTCCCTTGGCTCGGCTTTGCTGGAGAACACCATCTTCTTAGTTTGCTTTTGTAGAAAAGTGGGGGCTAGTTGCAGTACAGCTCTAATTCGTGGGTCTGTCAATAAAGTCGCCAGTTTGTTTAAAAAAAAAAACAAAAAAGGTTCCGGGGCTGCCAGGGCTACTGAGAAAAACTTTATCTGAGAAAGAAAGAATCTTCTTACCTGTCTCAGTCCTCCTTCAGAGAAGATGGTGCTCGCCAGCTTTCCCCCCCGCGCCTACTCAGCTATCTCAGGACCAGCTTGAAGCTGAGCAAGGCCAAGATCCCAGAGATCTCCGCAGACCTCGCTGGTCTCCTCTGGAAGAGAGCCCCCATGATCTGGGTACAGGAAAGGCTTGTTTCCACAATCGTTAGAGGATTTTGGAGATGGAGGTGCTTTCCCAGAAATCCGTATGGCCCAGTATCCTCTGGATATGGGCCGAAAGAAAAAAATGTCGAATGCACTGCCCATTCAGTTGGATCACGAAGGGAAAATCAAGTCCAATGCCATCGCCCGACAGGAATCATCCAAAGACAGGGTCATTGACAGCAAACACACTGACTTCATTCCAAAGGAGGTTATGAATGCAGAAGACCCAGACCTGAAAAGGTCTGATGAAGAGACCATTAAAGAGATCACAGAAAAGACAAGAGTGGCCTTGCAGAAGATAATATCCAGGAAGGTTGCTGTGGTCATGCCAATTCTTGCAGCTGACAAGCTGGCTCCTGCTCAGGACATCTTCTACACGCCTCAGCAAGGAGGACCACTCAATTCTAGAGCTAAACAGAGGGTTATTGGGATGACAGAAAGGCAGAAAGACCCAATGGAGCCTCCGAGATTCAGGATTAGTAAGAAAATTCCCCAGGGACCACCCTCTCCGGCACCTGTCATATGCTCTCCTACTTGGAAGAGGACTGTTAAAGAACAGCAGGAGTGGAAGATCCCACCTTTTATATCCAACTGGAAGACCCCGAAGGGTTACACAATTCCGTCGGATAAATGAGTGGCTGCTGACGGAGGAGGGCTGCAGCCTACACCTGTGAATGGAAAGTTTGCCAAACTGGCTGAAGCCCTAGACCTTGCTGAGCAGAAGTCTCAGAAAGGTGTGGAACTGTGAGCCCAATTGGAGAAAAAGATGGCTCAAAGAGAAGAGGAGAAACTGGAAGAGAAACTCAGAGAAATGGCCCAGAAAGCCAGAGAAAGGAGAGCAGACATGAAACCCCATGTGGAAAAAGAGGATGGAGAGGCCCTTGAAAGGGATGAAATCCGCCATGACAGGTGAAAAGAGAGGCAGTAGGACCGGAACCTTTCCAGGGCAGTGCCTGAGAAGAGGTCCAAACCACAGAGAAAGGAAACTCGAGATATCAGGGAAGTCATTCCTCTTGCTGGGCCCAATCCTCGAACTTCCAATGAAGTCCCGTGTGACTGAGGACTCTTCAAGCAGTCCCAGGGTATGGACAGTGGGTTTGCAGGTGGAGAAGACAAAATTTACAGTGTTTATGATCAGGCCTGCAGAGGTGGGAAAGGTGTGGCTCAGAGTATCTACAGGCCCAGTCAAAATCTGGACAAGGACAAGTACAGTGATGACCTCAGAACAAGGATGAAGACTAACAGATTCATTCCTGAGAAGGCGTTTTCTGGTTCAGACCATAGACAGAGACCAATAGGAACTAGTTCAAGGAGTAGATAGGCCTCTTGAAACTAAAGCTGACATATACAGCAGAAGACTGCCTGGGCTAGCCTCTGTGAGAGAAGATGCACCTAACCCTTGAGAGACTTGAGACTTCAGAGAGTGGGGAGGCCTGGAGGGGTGGGGTGTGCTGGTGGGGAGTGGGCACATTCTCTTGGAGACAAGGGGGAGGAGGAATGGGATAAGGAACTATCGTTGGGGGATAAAGACTGAACTGTAAAAAACCCGATTAAAGGCAAAAAGAAAAAAAACATGACTTTGTTTTCTTTCTCTTTTTTCTTTAAGATTTATTTATTTTATGCATGGGAGTTCAGTGTCGTTCTCCTTAGACACACCAGAGGAGACCACCAGATCCTGTTACAGATGGTGGCTGGGAATTGAACTCAGGACCTCTAAAAGAACAGCCAGTACTCTTAACCACTGAGCCATCTCTGCAGCCTATGACTTTGCTTTCTTACATGCTAAGTTAATGCTTGGGTTTTTGTGAATGGTGTGCTTGCCGCTGGCTGTCTAGAGTTCCAGAAAGCCCATTTGTCCATGAGCACGTATCCAATAGATTAATGTTTTGGCTCCTCTATCATGTTAGTCATGGCGAAGTCACTGACGAAAAATAGACAACTGCAAAAATAATTCACACAAGCTCTGAATAACTAAAATGATCTTTCACTGAAATTAAAATGGGGGGAATAGGGTTTTACTTCTCAAATGGCAAATAAAAACTACTTCAATGCACAACTGGAGAAAGTTTGGATTCACTATCAATGAGAAATGATCTGACATCATGATACCAGTTCTTGAGTTCTAACATCTGATACTATTCTGAGAAACATTTGGCCCACTATCCTACAAAAGTTTCACAAGGTACGTAAAACAACCTCTCTGCAGAGCCCCTTGCCTCTAGCCTTTCCCATTATGCAGTTTGGTGGTATTTTCGCAGCTGAACCTGTTGGCCCGAGAGATGTGGGCTGCTTCTACACTTCTCAGCAACAGAGAGCTCACAGGAAGTCACAGCTGATCTCACTGATCATCGACTCTGGCTTGAATTCACAAGTCCTCCAGAATTTCATCATTTATCCCAGAGGTGCAGAGCAAGCCGATCTTAGGAAAAGTGTAGGTTCCCAGAAGTGCCTGGGAAAGCCACTGCCCTTTTTATTTTCTTTCAGCTCCTGGCAACTTTCAGTATATTGATTGAATCGGACATTCCAGGATACTCAGGAACCAAAGTTTTGTTTTGTTTTTAAATCTTTATACTTTTTTTTTTTTTTTGCCAACATGATTTTAGTCTATGGGACTCATTAAAGTGTCACAGATATCAATAGGTGGTTAAATATGGCCCATGCCTCAGCTATAGATTTGGGCCTGTGATGATAACAGAGTGTCACCAAGATTGTCTGCTATGCATTGCCAGAGGTTCATGTCACTGGCTCATCTTGCTGGGATCCAGAGACTTGAATTCAATTCTGCATGAATGTGCACAAGTAGACTGCCTAGATCCAAGTGTGCAATATTCACGTTTAAAGAAAATCTTGGGCATGTTATTAAACTTCTTTGTGTTTCATTTTTAATTTAAAGAACCTCACATTTTAATTTAATTTATTTAAATTTAAATAATCTCACATTGGCTATGTGGATTGAACAGGTTGGTGTATCAAGAATTTTTTTTTGTTGTTTTTGTTTTTGCCCAAGTTTCTTCTCTTTTCTTCTTTTTATTGGATATTTTATTTATTTACATTTTGAAAAGTTCCAAGTATGCAAGAAGTTTCTCACGAATGTTGACTCAACACTGCCTTTCTTGCCTCACTTACCTGTGAAGACCTTACTGTCATCTGTGATTTTTGTATGTGTGTATATATATTATATGTATAGATATCCAAAATTTGTTTTCAAATATTTTAATTAAACTTGTAAGATATTTGGATAATAAAATTTAGAACAAGATAAGACATGCACAATGTGAAGTAAATCCTAGGTGTAGGGATCCCATTAGTTCCTAGAAGGCTAAGGCTACGTCTCCATTTCTTTGTCTCCAGCTTTGAAGGCACATTTCATAGAAAACAGCTGAAGCTTCAGGAGTTTTAGTGGCTATTCTTGCCTGTCGACTTGACTTCATATGGAATTAACTAAACCCCAAATGGCTGGGTACACCTGTGAGGGATGTTTTTTTTCCTTAATTAAATCTTTTGAGTTGGGGAAATCCACCTTTAATCCAGATCTTTAGAGCTGGAAAGATCCACCTTTAATCTGGGCTACATCTTCTTCTGGCAGCCTATACACGGACATGGAAGAAGGAAACTCAGTCTCTTTACCTAGGCCTGCTTGCCTTCACTTTCACTGACAAGTTTATTCTTTCACTGGCATTAGAGCCTACTTTCCCAGGATTCCAGTGTATACTGAAGACCAACTGAGACATTCAGCCCTATGGGCAGGACAACTACCAGGATCTTGGACTCTCCATTGGTAGACAGGCATTGTTAAACTAGTGGGACTACAGCCTGTGAACTATTCTAATAAATCCCGTGTGTGTGTGTGTGTGTGTGTGTGTGTGTGTGTGTTGAATTATATATGTTTGACCTTATAAAAGAGTAAGGATGCTTTCTGTCTTTGTGATTGTTTAGGAGACCGCCTGTGACCAAAGGCACACTAATGGTTATTCAACACTCTTACTTTCTGCCTCTCCCTTTATGTAGCATTTTCTGGATTTGGAGCCTTTGTATTAAATTCCATTTCACCCTAAAAAATAACAATGACCTTAATCCTATCCCTAACCAAGACTTTTAGGCTTTAGCCTCAGTGCATTCCCATGTGGTAATGCGCCCTACTAAACTGACAGTCATCCACCCTTCGCTCGACCCAGGGGCCTTCCCTACACTTTCACCTTGCAGCTGGATTCACCCATGCACCTTCTTTCTCAGCCTTTACTCCACAGCGGTTTGGCTATACAGTGCCAGTTTCTTCCCTGCAGTCAGTTTGCATTGAGTACGTTAGCAATGCAGACACTATTCAGATGTCTATCATCTCACTACTGAAGTCTCTTGAAATCTGCTGCAGCCACTTTAGCCCTCTCTTTATCTCCATAGACCCTATGGAGATAAATTTACTGTGTGGTTTAAGACATGAGAGTTAATATTAGCAATCAAGATTAGATTAAAAACACTATTTGCCTTTGCCAGATTTCCAAGGACATCGGGGTATCCAGGCAAACTGCTGCCTATGAAATAGTCAAGCCCAGTGAACATACTATTATTATTCAATAAATTCTGATATTGTGGGAAAACACAGGATGATTATCTATACTAATGGTATAGAAGACTTATAAAGTCATTCAACAATGACTGTCACTAATCTTAACCCAAATCCTAGCCATAAATCCTAACTCTAATCTTGACTCTAGCCCTGATCCTAATGCTAACAACTCTAACCCTAATCCTACTCTAACCAAATTTAATCCTAACCTTAAATTCACACTCTAACTCTAACTCTTAACCATTGATTCCTGGCCCTTGACCAACTCACTGACCCAATCCCAACCTCTAACCACTACTGCCTAACCTTAACTCATTGCAAGTGGTGGGAGAACAGTGCAGACATAAATCACTTGGAGGTGACTCGAGTGGCAAAGAATCCTTACAAGGAATGGTGAGAGCCTCTCACCCATTCTGCCACAAAGACACAGCTAGAAGGCACCATCCAAGAAGAGATTTCCTTTACCAGACACCAGGTCTACCTATGGCTACTTTTTGCCCTTGTCTGAAGAGGCTAAGCTGAAGAGACTCAGATTAATTGCATTGACAAAGGAAGTCTCAAAAACACCCAACTCAGGTTAAGTCTTATGAAGAGTATTTGAAACAAGCATAGCAAGCTGAGAAAGGAAAAATATCAAATATATGGTTCAAGTATTAAAGAGGTAGCTGGAAGTGAAATGGAGCTGTATCCTGTGTTCAAGAATATTAAATTGAATTAAGGGAGTGGTGACCTTGGGGCAAGATCCTACACAACTATTTTTAGATCCAGGTGTGGTGGTACACACCTTTAATCCCAGGAGATAAAGCCAAGCAGATCTCTGAGTTCAATGCTAGTCTGAGACAGATCAAGTTCTAGGTGAAGAAAAGCTTAAATCCAGGCATGGTAGTACACACCTTTAATCCATGGCAACAGGCATGCAGATCTCTGAGTTCAAGATCTACAGAGCAAGATCCAGGACAGCCAAGTTTAGCCAGTGACGGAGCTGGAAAAGAGGAAGCTAGTGATAATGTAATAGAACAAGGGGGCTATATTTCAGCTCCTATAATAAGCAGAACTTGGCAGCTTCAGCCATGTGCCTCTGAGTCAAGAGGAGAAGGAGACTACTGGGACAATTGATGCTGGTTAACTGGAGCTAAGAAATTAGGGGTGATTAAGAAGAGATCAGCATCACCAAGGTGAAATCTTCTGGAGAGTTTTCTGAGAGCACAAAGAAGCTTTGTTCTGGAGATAGCCAAGGTTGTACCTCGTGCTATAGCTGTACTTGGTAATGTGTAAGCGTCACCCAGGTGGTACTGGTTTTGAAAGCATGAAGGGGTCATAAAGAGCAGCTGAGGCTTGGCACTCTGAGAGGCCATGGAAGGCCATTGTGATGGTGCAGCCTCAGATGAATTTGATGGCCCAGGACTGAAGAGGTCATGTAAAAGAATTGAGGCTTGGCCCCATGAAGAGAGTCTATGATAGGCTATTGGTAAAGTCTAGTTTCAGTGGAAGATCCCAGTGTATTGGAGATCCCAGTACCATAGGATGAGCACCAAGAACAGCAATGGCAGTGGAATGGATCAACCTGAGTTTAGAGTGCTACAGAGGGCAGAGCTGAAGAAGTGGTAACAGTCCTTTGGAGGAGCCCAGAAGATCATGTGTGGATCCCAGGCATTGAAATAAGAAGCTTTGACATTAAAGTTGCCTTGGAGACCCCAAGATGTTTGAGATGCCAGAGCCATGGTCTATCTGCTGAAGAAAGCTGCTAACAGGGAGTGGAACCAGCTCAGGAGAAAGAAGTTTGTTGTAGTCATCAAAAATGAAAAGGGAGTTGGAGATCTGAAGACGGCTTTGACATCAGACATGAAGATGCAGAATTTGGAGTTTGTCCAGGTGGTTTCCTGTCTTGCTTTGGGGATTACAGTTAAGTGACTAGATGAATCTCAGAAGAGACCTTGAACTTTGGACCTCGTTGAGACTACTATAGACTATGGGGACTCTGAAAGTTGGAGTAAATGTATTTTGCATTATGCTATGTTTAGGTTTCACCCCATAGATTCATATGCTTGAGAAAGCCTATGGGGGTCAGGGAGTGGAATGTACGGGTTTGTATATGCTCGGTCCTGGGAGTGGCACTGTTAAAAGGTGTGGCCCTTGCTGGGCAGTGGTGGTGCATGCCTTTAATCCTAGCACTTGGGAGGCAGAGGCAGGTGGATCTCTGAGTTCGAGGACAGCCTGATCTACAGAGTGAGTTCCAGGACAGCCAGGGCTACAGAGAAACCCTGTCTTGAAAAGCCAAAAAAAGAAAAAAAAAGGTTTAGCCCTGTTGGAGTACATATGGCCTTGTTGGATTAGGTGTGTCACTGTGAGTGTGGGCTTTAAAATCTTCATCCTAGCTACCTGGAAGTCAGTATCGGCTAGTAGCCTTCAGATTAAGATGTAGAACTCTCAGCTCCTCCTGCACCATGCCTGTCTGGATGCTGCCATGCTCCTGCCTTGATGATAATGGACAGAACCTCTGAACCTGTAAGCCAGCTCCAATTAAATGTTGTTCCTGGGCTGGAGAGATGGCTCAGTGGTTAAGAGCACTGACTGTTCTTCCAGAGGTCCTGAGTTCAATTCCCAGCAACAACATGGTGGCTCACAACCATCCGTAACAGAATCTGATGCCCTCTTATGGTGTGTCTGAAGAAAGGGGCAGTGTACTCATATAAATAAAATAAATACATCTTTAAATATTGTCCTTATAAAAGTTACCTTCATCTTGGTGTCTGTTCACAACAATAAAACCCAAACTAAGACAACAGTCTATCAAAACAGAATGATAATTATGTTGAATCTAGGTGTCTGATGGATAAATGGTTCCTAGTGTCTCTTTTTGCAGTGTTTTCTAATTTTTTAATGGTGAACAACATTAATTATAACATAAAAAGTTTATAAGTAGAATTTAGCCTTTCACATACTTGCCACTAAAAATAAATAAGATTTGAAGTTGGGAGGAGATTAGATATTGGATCTTGAGTTGGAGGGACATACTGTATACATGTATGAAAATTTCAAAGAACAAATAAAATGAAAATAAAACAAGAATTTTCATTTTGCAAAGTCATTTCTTTTTTTAAATTTTATTTAAACTTTTTTTTACATTCCAGATTTTATCCTCCCCCATCCACCCTTTGTTCCCCATCCCTCCCCCTGTCTCCACAAGATCTCTCCACCCACCCACCCCCAAGACCTCTAAACTTCCGGGGGTCTCCAGTATCTTGAGAGTTAGGTGCATCTTCTCTGACTGAACCCAGACCTGGCTGGCAGTCCTCTGTTGTATATGTGTTGGTGGTCTCATATCAGCTGGAGTATGCTGTTCGGTTGGTGGTCCAGTATCTGAGAGACCTCAGTGGTCCAGGTTAATTGAGACTGCTGGTCCTCCTACAGGGCCGCCCTTCTCAGCTTCTTTCAGCCTTCCCTAATTCAACAACAGGGGTCAGCTGCTTCTGTCCATTGATTGGGTGCAAATATCTGCATCTGACGCTTTCAGCTGCTTTTTGGGTTTGTCAGAGGTAGGTCCTTTTTTGTGAGAGCTCCATATCCTTGGGATCTCCTCTTGAGCTAGATCCCACTTTGGGTCTGTCACTGGACCTCCTTTTCCTCAGGCTCCTTTCCATTTCCATCCCAACAATTCTTTCAGACAGGAACAATTATGGGTCAGAGTTTTGACTGCGGGACGGCAACCCCATCCCTCACTTGATGCCCTGTCTTTCTGCTGGAGGTGGGTTCTACAAGTTCCCTCTCCCCACTGTAGGACATTTCATCTAAGTTCCCTCCCTTTAAGTCCTGAGAGTCTCTCACATCCCAGGTCTCTGGTACATTCTGGAGGGTACTAAGGATGGTGAACATTTCTTTAGGTGTTTCTCAACCATCTGGTATTCCTGAATTGAGAATTCTTTGTTTAGGTCTGTACTCCAATTTTTTTAATAGTGTTATTTCTTTCTCTGGAGTATAACTTCTTGAGTTATTTGTACAGTTGGATATTAGCCCTCTAATAAAGATCTTTTCCCAATCTGTTCTGTGTCATTTTCTCATATTGACAGTGTCCTTTTCCTTACAGAAGCTTTGCAGTTTTATGAGGTCCCATTTGTCAGTTCTGAATCTTAGAGCATAAACCATTGGTGTTCTGTTCAGGAACTTTTCCCCTATACACAGCTATTTGAGGCTCATCCGTACATTTTCTTCTATTAGTTTCACTGTATCTGGTTTTACGTGGAGGTCCTTGATACACTTGGACTTGGTCTTTGAACCAGGAGATAAGAATGGAACAATTTGGCAGAGAGCCCTCCGCCATCTTTGCTCCAGTGACTGGGAAGTTGGGACAGCCAGGTTCTGAGACAGACAGGCATAATATCTCTTGGGTCTCGGGCGGCTTGTGTGTATGCGGCTCCCAAGTGCGGGGCTGATCTGCAGTAACCAGCGCGCCAGCTCTGCTGTGGGACTTCTGCCTGGCAGAGGGACCCCGCACTGGGCGGGAGCCTACCAGCTTTCCTTCCGCGACCTCTGTTCCCACAGAATGCGCTGAAGAGACAGGTACCCCAAACTCTCTCTCCCCAATATAACATCACTTGGGACACGGCCTGTTGGGGCTTCCATCTGCGCCCGAGAACGGGTCATCACTGTGGTCGTCTGGGTGCCAGATCGGCAGGCCATCGCGTCTGCAGGGTGAGCGGAGCCACAGAGAGTGCCCTTTGCTCCAGTGACTGGGAAGTTGGGACAGCCAGGTTCTGAGACAGACAGGCTTAATATCTCTTGGGTCTCGGGCGGCTTGTGTGTGTGCAGCTCCCAAGTGCTGGGCAGATCTGCAGTAACCAGCGTGCTAGCTCTGCTGTGGGACTTCTGCCTAGCAGAGGGACGCCCCCTCCCCCCCCAGGAGAGATCACTCACCCCTGCACAGGGCAGGAGCCTGCCAGCCTCCCTTTGGCGACCTCTGCTCCAGGAATCCACTACGCTGAGCCTTTGGATGTGCAAGGCCTCCCCAATATAAGATCACTTGGGGCAAGGCACATTAGGGCTCCAAAGTCACTCAGGAGCAGGCAGGCCCCAGAAATCGGTGCCAGGGGAATCCTGGCAATCCAGGGGTGGAAGAAATAGTTTTGCAGGCTCACAGGAGGTCCAACCAACAGCCAGTGGCAGCAGGACCAACTAACATCAGAGGTATCCAGATGGCAAAAGGCAAACGTAGGAATGTTACTAACAGAAATCAAAGTAATGTGGGACCATCCGAACCCAACTCTCCAACAGCAGCAAATCCTGGATACCCCACCACACCCGAAAGACAAGATCTGGATTTAAAATCACTTCTCATGATGCTGTTAGAGGATCACAAGAAGGACACAAATAAATCTCATAAAGAGTTACAGGAGACCATGAATCAACGGTTAGAAGCCCTTACAAAGGAAACACAAAAATCGCTTAGAGAAATGCGGGTTGAATGGAGAAAAGAGGGAGGGAAGGGGGCTTATGGGACTTTCGGGGAGGGAGGAAACGGGAAAGGGGAAGTGATTTGGAATGTAAATTAAAAAAATAAAATAAAATAATAATAAAAAAAAAAAGAAAATCCCTTACAGAGGCAGTTCCAAAGCCTTCTCAGCACAGCTTGCCAGGAAAGCAGCTCTTTCACTTCTGAATGCGGAGGTGAGATCTCCACCTTCTCTCTGGAGGAGAACAGTTAGGCACAGGGCATACGAAAAGAAAAAAAAAGAGCAATTCAAAAATTCATCTGGAATAACAGAAAACCCAGAATAGCTAAAACTATTCTCAAGAGTAAAAGAACCTCTGGGGGAATCATTATCCCAGACCTCAAGCTGTACTACAGAGCAATAGTGTTAAAAACCGCATGGTATTGGTACAGTAACAGACATGTAGATCAATGGAACAGAATTGAAGACCCAGAAATGAATCCACACTCCTATGGTCACTTGATCTTTGACAAAGGAGCTAAAACCATCCAGTGGAAAAAAGATAGCCTTTTCAACAAATGGTGCTGGCTCAGCTGGAGGTCAACATGCAGAAGAATGCAAATTGACCCATTCTTATCTCCTTGCACTAAGCTCAATTCTAAGTGGATCAAAGATCTCCACATAAAACCAGACACACTGAAACTAATAGAAGGGAAACTAGGGAAGAACCTTGAACATATGGGCACAGGGGAGAATTTCCTGAACAGAACTCCAATAGCTTATGCTCTAAGATCAAGAATAGACAAATGGGACCTCATTAAATTACAAAGTTTTTGCAAGGCAAAAGACACTATCAAAAAGACAAAGCGGCAACCAACTAACTGGGAAATGATCTTTACCAACCTTACATCCGACAGAGGGCTAATATCCAATATATACAAAGAACTCAAGAAGTTAAACTCCAGAGAGGCAAGTAACCCTATTAAAAAATGGGGTACAGAGCTAAACAAAGAGTTCTCACCTGAAGAATATCTAATGGCTGAGAAGCACCTAAAGAGATGTTCATCATCCTTAGTCATTAGGGAAATGCAAATCAAAACAACCCTGAGATTCCATCTCACACCAGTCAGGATGGCTAAGATTAAAATAACAGGAGACAGCAGTTGTTGGCGAGGATGTGGAGAAAGAGGAACACTCCTCCACTGCTGGTGGAATTGCAGGCTGGTACAACCACTCTGGAAATCAGTCTGGCGGTTCCTCAGAAAACTGGGCATGACACTCCCGGAGGATCCGGCTATACCACTACTGGGCATATACCCAGAGGCTTTACCTGCATGCAATAAGGACACATGCTCCACTATGTTCATAGCAGCTTTACTTATAATAGCCAGAAGCTGGAAAGAACCCAGATGTCCCTCAACGGAGGAATGGATTCAGAAGATGTGGTATATCTACACAATGGAATACTACTCTGCAATTAAAAACAATGAATTCACGAAATTCCTAGGCAAATGGTCAGATCTTGAAAATATCATCCTTAGTGAGGTAACCCAATCACAAAAGAACACACATGGTATGCAGTCACTGATAAGGGGATATTGACCCAGAATCTCGGAATACCCTAGACACAATCCGCCTATCAATAGATTTCTAAGAAGATGGAAGGAGAAACCCCTGGTCCTGGAAAGACTGGATGTAGGGGAACACCAGGACAGAGTAACGAGAGGGGGTTGAATGGAGAAAAGAGGGAGGGAAGGGGGCTTATGGGACTTTCGGGGAGGGAGGAAATGGGAAAGGGGAAATGATTTGGAATGTAAATTAAAAAAAATAATAAAATAAAATAAATAATTAAAAAAAAAAAGAAAAGGGAGTTGGCGATCTGAAGACGGCTTTGACATCAGACATGAAGATGCAGAATTTGGAGTTTGTCCAGGTGGTTTCCTGTCTTGCTTTGGGGATTACAGTTAAGTGACTAGATGAATGTCAGAAGAGACCTTGAACTTTGGACCTCATTGAGACTACTATAGACTATGGGGACTCTGAAAGTTGGAGTAAATGTATTTTGCATTATGTTATGTTTAGGTTTCACCCCCATAGATTCATATGCTTGAGAAAGCCTATGGGGGTCAGGAAGTGGAATGTACGGGTTTGTATATGCTCGGTCCTGGGAGTGGCACTGTTAAAAGGTGTGGCCCTTGCTGGGCAGTGGTGGTGCATGCCTTTAATCCCAGCACTTGGTTGGCAGAGGCAGGTGGATCTCTGAGTTCGAGGACAGCCTGATCTACAGAGTGAGTTCCAGGACAGCCAGGGCTACAGAGAAACCCTGTCTTGAAAAGCCAAAAAAAGAAAAAAAAAGGTTTAGCCCTGTTGGAGTACATATGGCCTTGTTGGATTAGGTGTGTCACTGTGAGTGGAGGAACACTCCTCCACTGCTGGTGGGATTGCAAGCTGGTAAAACCACTCTGGAAAGCAGTCTGGCAGTTCCTCAGAAAACTGGGCATGATACTCCCGGAGGATCTGAGTTTCTGATTAGGAGTTTCTGATTAATCTGGGATTAAAGGCGTGGTGGAGGCAGGGGATGGGTGGATGGGTTAGGGGTTTTCAGGGAGGGGGGAAAATGGGAGGGGTATAACATTTGAAATGTAAATTTCATGGAGGAGGTGTGTCTCTGTGGAGGCGGGACTTAGAGGAAATAAATGTATATCTACTCAAGCTCTGCCCAACGTGAGACACAGCAGTCTCTCCTTGCTACCTTCGAACTGGGAAGCAGAGGCAAGCAGCTCTCTGGTCTAGGTCAGCTTGGGCTACAAGAAGAGTTCCAGCCCTTCTTCGCCCGCTCGCATTTATTAGCCAGCGCATTTGTTGGAATGTCCTTCTACCTTAGACCGGCTGAACCAACTAGCCTCCTGGGACTGAGCAACTAACGACTAGATTCTTTTACTTCCCGTTCACAGCTGACCATTGTTGGAGTAGTTGGACTACAGATCGTTTTATCCCCTCTGCAGTCATGGGACGAAGGAAATCCAACCGGAAGCCGCCCTCCCAAAAGAAGAGGACAGGCACCCTGGAGACCCAGTTCACCTGCCCTTTCTGCAACCACGAGAAGTCTTGTGAGGTAAAAATGGACCGTACTCGAAAGACTGGAGTCATCTCCTGTGCCGTGTGCCTAGAGGAATTCCAGACGCTCATCACACACCTGTCAGAACCCGTGGACGTGTACAGCGACTGGATAGACGCCTGTGAGGAAGTCAACCAGTAGCGAGGTCAAGCACCTGCTCCTCCCCAGCCCCCATCGGGCTACTGATCCGGAGAAGGTCCACGGCTCGGGGGTGTAGGTCCAGGGCTGGGACAGCCCTCCCTCTGTGTGGATGGCGTGGATGTGAATGAGTCAACGTGCGTGGCCTCAGGTGTGAATGTAGGGAATGAGGCAAGCGATTGCTGGATCTCACCAAGCAGCCCATGGTGGCCTCACAGAACCCTAGGCCTCAAGTGACTCTGAAAGCCTTTGAGTTGCTCCTGTCTTCAGCCCCACGCTGCCCCCAAGCTTTAGGTTCCTGTCTTTTCTGGTGATAGTGCCTGATATCCCAGGCAAGGAACGGCAGTGGAACCTCCAGTCTCCTCCCCTCCTCACCAGAACCTAGCCCTGGGGAACCTGGACTTTCGGTTCTTCCCAGTCTCCTAATGCTTGTGTCCTGGGAATCGAGGCTACTGACCACCCAGGTCCCTTGGCTCGGCTTTGCTGGAGAACACCATCTTCTTAGTTTGCTTTTGTAGAAAAGTGGGGGCTAGTTGCAGTACAGCTCTAATTCGTGGGTCTGTCAATAAAGTCGCCAGTTTGTTTAAAAAAAAAAACAAAAAAGGTTCCGGGGCTGCCAGGGCTACTGAGAAAAACTTTATCTGAGAAAGAAAGAATCTTCTTACCTGTCTCAGTCCTCCTTCAGAGAAGATGGTGCTCGCCAGCTTTTCCCCCCCGCGCCTACTCAGCTATCTCAGGACCAGCTTGAAGCTGAGCAAGGCCAAGATCCCAGAGATCTCCGCAGACCTCGCTGGTCTCCTCTGGAAGAGAGCCCCCATGATCTGGGTACAGGAAAGGCTTGTTTCCACAATCGTTAGAGGATTTTGGAGATGGAGGTGCTTTCCCAGAAATCCGTATGGCCCAGTATCCTCTGGATATGGGCCGAAAGAAAAAAATGTCGAATGCACTGCCCATTCAGTTGGATCACGAAGGGAAAATCAAGTCCAATGCCATCGCCCGACAGGAATCATCCAAAGACAGGGTCATTGACAGCAAACACACTGACTTCATTCCAAAGGAGGTTATGAATGCAGAAGACCCAGACCTGAAAAGGTCTGATGAAGAGACCATTAAAGAGATCACAGAAAAGACAAGAGTGGCCTTGCAGAAGATAATATCCAGGAAGGTTGCTGTGGTCATGCCAATTCTTGCAGCTGACAAGCTGGCTCCTGCTCAGGACATCTTCTACACGCCTCAGCAAGGAGGACCACTCAATTCTAGAGCTAAACAGAGGGTTATTGGGATGACAGAAAGGCAGAAAGACCCAATGGAGCCTCCGAGATTCAGGATTAGTAAGAAAATTCCCCAGGGACCACCCTCTCCGGCACCTGTCATATGCTCTCCTACTTGGAAGAGGACTGTTAAAGAACAGCAGGAGTGGAAGATCCCACCTGTTATATCCAACTGGAAGACCCCGAAGGGTTACACAATTCCGTCGGATAAATGAGTGGCTGCTGACGGAGGAGGGCTGCAGCCTACACCTGTGAATGGAAAGTTTGCCAAACTGGCTGAAGCCCTAGACCTTGCTGAGCAGAAGTCTCAGAAAGGTGTGGAACTGTGAGCCCAATTGGAGAAAAAGATGGCTCAAAGAGAAGAGGAGAAACTGGAAGAGAAACTCAGAGAAATGGCCCAGAAAGCCAGAGAAAGGAGAGCAGACATGAAACCCCATGTGGAAAAAGAGGATGGAGAGGCCCTTGAAAGGGATGAAATCCGCCATGACAGGTGAAAAGAGAGGCAGTAGGACCGGAACCTTTCCAGGGCAGTGCCTGAGAAGAGGTCCAAACCACAGAGAAAGGAAACTCGAGATATCAGGGAAGTCATTCCTCTTGCTGGGCCCAATCCTCGAACTTCCAATGAAGTCCCGTGTGACTGAGGACTCTTCAAGCAGTCCCAGGGTATGGACAGTGGGTTTGCAGGTGGAGAAGACAAAATTTACAGTGTTTATGATCAGGCCTGCAGAGGTGGGAAAGGTGTGGCTCAGAGTATCTACAGGCCCAGTCAAAATCTGGACAAGGACAAGTACAGTGATGACCTCAGAACAAGGATGAAGACTAACAGATTCATTCCTGAGAAGGCGTTTTCTGGTTCAGACCATAGACAGAGACCAATAGGAACTAGTTCAAGGAGTAGATAGGCCTCTTGAAACTAAAGCTGACATATACAGCAGAAGACTGCCTGGGCTAGCCTCTGTGAGAGAAGATGCACCTAACCCTTGAGAGACTTGAGACTTCAGAGAGTGGGGAGGCCTGGAGGGGTGGGGTGTGCTGGTGGGGAGTGGGCACATTCTCTTGGAGACAAGGGGGAGGAGGAATGGGATAAGGAACTATCGTTGGGGGATAAAGACTGAACTGTAAAAAACCCGATTAAAGGCAAAAAGAAAAAAAACATGACTTTGTTTTCTTTCTCTTTTTTCTTTAAGATTTATTTATTTTATGCATGGGAGTTCAGTGTCGTTCTCCTTAGACACACCAGAGGAGACCACCAGATCCTGTTACAGATGGTGGCTGGGAATTGAACTCAGGACCTCTAAAAGAACAGCCAGTACTCTTAACCACTGAGCCATCTCTGCAGCCTATGACTTTGCTTTCTTACATGCTAAGTTAATGCTTGGGTTTTTGTGAATGGTGTGCTTGCCGCTGGCTGTCTAGAGTTCCAGAAAGCCCATTTGTCCATGAGCACGTATCCAATAGATTAATGTTTTGGCTCCTCTATCATGTTAGTCATGGCGAAGTCACTGACGAAAAATAGACAACTGCAAAAATAATTCACACAAGCTCTGAATAACTAAAATGATCTTTCACTGAAATTAAAATGGGGGGAATAGGGTTTTACTTCTCAAATGGCAAATAAAAACTACTTCAATGCACAACTGGAGAAAGTTTGGATTCACTATCAATGAGAAATGATCTGACATCATGATACCAGTTCTTGAGTTCTAACATCTGATACTATTCTGAGAAACATTTGGCCCACTATCCTACAAAAGTTTCACAAGGTACGTAAAACAACCTCTCTGCAGAGCCCCTTGCCTCTAGCCTTTCCCATTATGCAGTTTGGTGGTATTTTCGCAGCTGAACCTGTTGGCCCGAGAGATGTGGGCTGCTTCTACACTTCTCAGCAACAGAGAGCTCACAGGAAGTCACAGCTGATCTCACTGATCATCGACTCTGGCTTGAATTCACAAGTCCTCCAGAATTTCATCATTTATCCCAGAGGTGCAGAGCAAGCCGATCTTAGGAAAAGTGTAGGTTCCCAGAAGTGCCTGGGAAAGCCACTGCCCTTTTTATTTTCTTTCAGCTCCTGGCAACTTTCAGTATATTGATTGAATCGGACATTCCAGGATACTCAGGAACCAAAGTTTTGTTTTGTTTTTAAATCTTTATACTTTTTTTTTTTTTTTGCCAACATGATTTTAGTCTATGGGACTCATTAAAGTGTCACAGATATCAATAGGTGGTTAAATATGGCCCATGCCTCAGCTATAGATTTGGGCCTGTGATGATAACAGAGTGTCACCAAGATTGTCTGCTATGCATTGCCAGAGGTTCATGTCACTGGCTCATCTTGCTGGGATCCAGAGACTTGAATTCAATTCTGCATGAATGTGCACAAGTAGACTGCCTAGATCCAAGTGTGCAATATTCACGTTTAAAGAAAATCTTGGGCATGTTATTAAACTTCTTTGTGTTTCATTTTTAATTTAAAGAACCTCACATTTTAATTTAATTTATTTAAATTTAAATAATCTCACATTGGCTATGTGGATTGAACAGGTTGGTGTATCAAGAATTTTTTTTTGTTGTTTTTGTTTTTGCCCAAGTTTCTTCTCTTTTCTTCTTTTTATTGGATATTTTATTTATTTACATTTTGAAAAGTTCCAAGTATGCAAGAAGTTTCTCACGAATGTTGACTCAACACTGCCTTTCTTGCCTCACTTACCTGTGAAGACCTTACTGTCATCTGTGATTTTTGTATGTGTGTATATATATTATATGTATATATATCCAAAATTTGTTTTCAAATATTTTAATTAAACTTGTAAGATATTTGGATAATAAAATTTAGAACAAGATAAGACATGCACAATGTGAAGTAAATCCTAGGTGTAGGGATCCCATTAGTTCCTAGAAGGCTAAGGCTACGTCTCCATTTCTTTGTCTCCAGCTTTGAAGGCACATTTCATAGAAAACAGCTGAAGCTTCAGGAGTTTTAGTGGCTATTCTTGCCTGTCGACTTGACTTCATATGGAATTAACTAAACCCCAAATGGCTGGGTACACCTGTGAGGGATGTTTTTTTTCCTTAATTAAATCTTTTGAGTTGGGGAAATCCACCTTTAATCCAGATCTTTAGAGCTGGAAAGATCCACCTTTAATCTGGGCTACATCTTCTTCTGGCAGCCTATACACGGACATGGAAGAAGGAAACTCAGTCTCTTTACCTAGGCCTGCTTGCCTTCACTTTCACTGACAAGTTTATTCTTTCACTGGCATTAGAGCCTACTTTCCCAGGATTCCAGTGTATACTGAAGACCAACTGAGACATTCAGCCCTATGGGCAGGACAACTACCAGGATCTTGGACTCTCCATTGGTAGACAGGCATTGTTAAACTAGTGGGACTACAGCCTGTGAACTATTCTAATAAATCCCGTGTGTGTGTGTGTGTGTGTGTGTGTGTGTGTGTGTGTGTTGAATTATATATGTTTGACCTTATAAAAGAGTAAGGATGCTTTCTGTCTTTGTGATTGTTTAGGAGACCGCCTGTGACCAAAGGCACACTAATGGTTATTCAACACTCTTACTTTCTGCCTCTCCCTTTATGTAGCATTTTCTGGATTTGGAGCCTTTGTATTAAATTCCATTTCACCCTAAAAAATAACAATGACCTTAATCCTATCCCTAACCAAGACTTTTAGGCTTTAGCCTCAGTGCATTCCCATGTGGTAATGCGCCCTACTAAACTGACAGTCATCCACCCTTCGCTCGACCCAGGGGCCTTCCCTACACTTTCACCTTGCAGCTGGATTCACCCATGCACCTTCTTTCTCAGCCTTTACTCCACAGCGGTTTGGCTATACAGTGCCAGTTTCTTCCCTGCAGTCAGTTTGCATTGAGTACGTTAGCAATGCAGACACTATTCAGATGTCTATCATCTCACTACTGAAGTCTCTTGAAATCTGCTGCAGCCACTTTAGCCCTCTCTTTATCTCCATAGACCCTATGGAGATAAATTTACTGTGTGGTTTAAGACATGAGAGTTAATATTAGCAATCAAGATTAGATTAAAAACACTATTTGCCTTTGCCAGATTTCCAAGGACATCGGGGTATCCAGGCAAACTGCTGCCTATGAAATAGTCAAGCCCAGTGAACATACTATTATTATTCAATAAATTCTGATATTGTGGGAAAACACAGGATGATTATCTATACTAATGGTATAGAAGACTTATAAAGTCATTCAACAATGACTGTCACTAATCTTAACCCAAATCCTAGCCATAAATCCTAACTCTAATCTTGACTCTAGCCCTGATCCTAATGCTAACAACTCTAACCCTAATCCTACTCTAACCAAATTTAATCCTAACCTTAAATTCACACTCTAACTCTAACTCTTAACCATTGATTCCTGGCCCTTGACCAACTCACTGACCCAATCCCAACCTCTAACCACTACTGCCTAACCTTAACTCATTGCAAGTGGTGGGAGAACAGTGCAGACATAAATCACTTGGAGGTGACTCGAGTGGCAAAGAATCCTTACAAGGAATGGTGAGAGCCTCTCACCCATTCTGCCACAAAGACACAGCTAGAAGGCACCATCCAAGAAGAGATTTCCTTTACCAGACACCAGGTCTACCTATGGCTACTTTTTGCCCTTGTCTGAAGAGGCTAAGCTGAAGAGACTCAGATTAATTGCATTGACAAAGGAAGTCTCAAAAACACCCAACTCAGGTTAAGTCTTATGAAGAGTATTTGAAACAAGCATAGCAAGCTGAGAAAGGAAAAATATCAAATATATGGTTCAAGTATTAAAGAGGTAGCTGGAAGTGAAATGGAGCTGTATCCTGTGTTCAAGAATATTAAATTGAATTAAGGGAGTGGTGACCTTGGGGCAAGATCCTACACAACTATTTTTAGATCCAGGTGTGGTGGTACACACCTTTAATCCCAGGAGATAAAGCCAAGCAGATCTCTGAGTTCAATGCTAGTCTGAGACAGATCAAGTTCTAGGTGAAGAAAAGCTTAAATCCAGGCATGGTAGTACACACCTTTAATCCATGGCAACAGGCATGCAGATCTCTGAGTTCAAGATCTACAGAGCAAGATCCAGGACAGCCAAGTTTAGCCAGTGACGGAGCTGGAAAAGAGGAAGCTAGTGATAATGTAATAGAACAAGGGGGCTATATTTCAGCTCCTATAATAAGCAGAACTTGGCAGCTTCAGCCATGTGCCTCTGAGTCAAGAGGAGAAGGAGACTACTGGGACAATTGATGCTGGTTAACTGGAGCTAAGAAATTAGGGGTGATTAAGAAGAGATCAGCATCACCAAGGTGAAATCTTCTGGAGAGTTTTCTGAGAGCACAAAGAAGCTTTGTTCTGGAGATAGCCAAGGTTGTACCTCGTGCTATAGCTGTACTTGGTAATGTGTAAGCGTCACCCAGGTGGTACTGGTTTTGAAAGCATGAAGGGGTCATAAAGAGCAGCTGAGGCTTGGCACTCTGAGAGGCCATGGAAGGCCATTGTGATGGTGCAGCCTCAGATGAATTTGATGGCCCAGGACTGAAGAGGTCATGTAAAAGAATTGAGGCTTGGCCCCATGAAGAGAGTCTATGATAGGCTATTGGTAAAGTCTAGTTTCAGTGGAAGATCCCAGTGTATTGGAGATCCCAGTACCATAGGATGAGCACCAAGAACAGCAATGGCAGTGGAATGGATCAACCTGAGTTTAGAGTGCTACAGAGGGCAGAGCTGAAGAAGTGGTAACAGTCCTTTGGAGGAGCCCAGAAGATCATGTGTGGATCCCAGGCATTGAAATAAGAAGCTTTGACATTAAAGTTGCCTTGGAGACCCCAAGATGTTTGAGATGCCAGAGCCATGGTCTATCTGCTGAAGAAAGCTGCTAACAGGGGAGTGGAACCAGCTCAGGAGAAAGAAGTTTGTTGTAGTCATCAAAAATGAAAAGGGAGTTGGAGATCTGAAGACGGCTTTGACATCAGACATGAAGATGCAGAATTTGGAGTTTGTCCAGGTGGTTTCCTGTCTTGCTTTGGGGATTACAGTTAAGTGACTAGATGAATCTCAGAAGAGACCTTGAACTTTGGACCTCGTTGAGACTACTATAGACTATGGGGACTCTGAAAGTTGGAGTAAATGTATTTTGCATTATGCTATGTTTAGGTTTCACCCCATAGATTCATATGCTTGAGAAAGCCTATGGGGGTCAGGGAGTGGAATGTACGGGTTTGTATATGCTCGGTCCTGGGAGTGGCACTGTTAAAAGGTGTGGCCCTTGCTGGGCAGTGGTGGTGCATGCCTTTAATCCTAGCACTTGGGAGGCAGAGGCAGGTGGATCTCTGAGTTCGAGGACAGCCTGATCTACAGAGTGAGTTCCAGGACAGCCAGGGCTACAGAGAAACCCTGTCTTGAAAAGCCAAAAAAAGAAAAAAAAAGGTTTAGCCCTGTTGGAGTACATATGGCCTTGTTGGATTAGGTGTGTCACTGTGAGTGTGGGCTTTAAAATCTTCATCCTAGCTACCTGGAAGTCAGTATCGGCTAGTAGCCTTCAGATTAAGATGTAGAACTCTCAGCTCCTCCTGCACCATGCCTGTCTGGATGCTTGCCATGCTCCTGCCTTGATGATAATGGACAGAACCTCTGAACCTGTAAGCCAGCTCCAATTAAATGTTGTTCCTGGGCTGGAGAGATGGCTCAGTGGTTAAGAGCACTGACTGTTCTTCCAGAGGTCCTGAGTTCAATTCCCAGCAACAACATGGTGGCTCACAACCATCCGTAACAGAATCTGATGCCCTCTTATGGTGTGTCTGAAGAAAGGGGCAGTGTACTCATATAAATAAAATAAATACATCTTTTAAATATTGTCCTTATAAAAGTTACCTTCATCTTGGTGTCTGTTCACAACAATAAAACCCAAACTAAGACAACAGTCTATCAAAACAGAATGATAATTATGTTGAATCTAGGTGTCTGATGGATAAAATGGTTCCTAGTGTCTCTTTTTGCAGTGTTTTCTAATTTTTTAATGGTGAACAACATTAATTATAACATAAAAAGTTTATAAGTAGAATTTAGCCTTTCACATACTTGCCACTAAAAATAAATAAGATTTGAAGTTGGGAGGAGATTAGATATTGGATCTTGAGTTGGAGGGACATACTGTATACATGTATGAAAATTTCAAAGAACAAATAAAATGAAAATAAAACAAGAATTTTCATTTTGCAAAGTCATTTCTTTTTTTTAAATTTTATTTAAACTTTTTTTTACATTCCAGATTTTATCCTCCCCCATCCACCCTTTGTTCCCCATCCCTCCCCCTGTCTCCACAAGACTCTCTCCACCCCACCCACCCCCCAAGACCTCTAAACTTCCGGGGGTCTCCAGTATCTTGAGAGTTAGGTGCATCTTCTCTGACTGAACCCAGACCTGGCTGGCAGTCCTCTGTTGTATATGTGTTGGTGGTCTCATATCAGCTGGAGTATGCTGTTCGGTTGGTGGTCCAGTATCTGAGAGACCTCAGTGGTCCAGGTTTAATTGAGACTGCTGGTCCTCCTACAGGGGCCGCCCTTCTCAGCTTCTTTCAGCCTTCCCTAATTCAACAACAGGGGTCAGCTGCTTCTGTCCCATTGATTGGGTGCAAATATCTGCATCTGACGCTTTCAGCTGCTTTTTGGGTTTTGTCAGAGGTAGGTCCTTTTTTGTGAGAGCTCCATATCCTTGGGATCTCCTCTTGAGCTAGATCCCACTTTGGGTCTGTCACTGGACCTCCTTTTCCTCAGGCTCCTTTCCATTTCCATCCCAACAATTCTTTCAGACAGGAACAATTATGGGTCAGGAGTTTTGACTGCGGGACGGCAACCCCATCCCTCAACTTGATGCCCTGTCTTTCTGCTGGAGGTGGGTTTCTACAAGTTCCCTCTCCCCACTGTAGGACATTTCATCTAAGTTCCCTCCCTTTAAGTCCTGAGAGTCTCTCACATCCCAGGTCTCTGTACATTCTGGAGGGTACTAAGGATGGTGAACATTTCTTTAGGTGTTTCTCAACCATCTGGTATTCCTGAATTGAGAATTCTTTGTTTAGTCTGTACTCCCAATTTTTTTAATAGTGTTATTTCTTTCTCTGGAGTATAACTTCTTGAGTTATTTGTACAGTTGGATATTAGCCCTCTAATAAAGATCTTTTCCCAATCTGTTCTGTGTCATTTTCTCATATTGACAGTGTCCTTTTCCTTACAGAAGCTTTGCAGTTTTATGAGGTCCCATTTGTCAATTCTGAATCTTAGAGCATAAACCATTGGTGTTCTGTTCAGGAACTTTTCCCCTATACACAGCTATTTGAGGCTCATCCGTACATTTTCTTCTATTAGTTTCACTGTATCTGGTTTTACGTGGAGGTCCTTGATACACTTGGACTTGGTCTTTGAACCAGGAGATAAGAATGGAACAATTTGGCAGAGAGCCCTCCGCCATCTTTGCTCCAGTGACTGGGAAGTTGGGACAGCCAGGTTCTGAGACAGACAGGCTTAATATCTCTTGGGTCTCGGGCGGCTTGTGTGTATGCTGCTCCCAAGTGCTGGGCTGATCTGCAGTAACCAGCGCGCCAGCTCTGCTGTGGGACTTCTGCCTGGCAGAGGGACCACCGCACTGGGCGGGAGCCCTACCAGCTTTCCTTCCGCGACCTCTGTTCCCACAGAATGCGCTGAAGAGACAGGTACCCCCAAACTCTCTCTCCCCAATATAACATCACTTGGGACACGGCCTGTTGGGGCTTCCATCTGCGCACGGAGAACGGGTCATCACTGTGGTCGTCTGGGGTGCCAGATCGGCAGGCCATCGCGTTCCTGCAGGGTGAGCGGAGCCACAGAGAGTGCCCTTTGCTCCAGTGACTGGGAAGGTTGGGGACAGCCAGGTTCTGAGACAGACAGGCTTTAAATATCTCTTGGGTCTCGGGCGGCTTGTGTGTGTGTGCAGCTCCCAAGTGCTGGGCAGATCTGCAGTAACCAGCATGCTAGCTCTGCTGTGGGACTTCTGCCTAGCAGAGGGACGCCCCCTCCCCCCCCAGGAGAGATCACTCACCCCTGCACAGGGGCAGGAGGCCTGCCAGCCTCCCTTTGGCGACCTCCTGCTCCAGGAATCCACTACGCTGAGCCTTTGGATGTGCAAGGCCTCCCCCAATATAAGATCACTTGGGGCAAGGCACATTAGGGCTCCAAAGTCACTCAGGAGCAGGCAGGCCCCAGAAAATCGGTGCCAGGGGAATCCTGGCAATCCAGGGGTGGAAGAAATAGTTTTGCAGGCTCACAGGAGGTCCAACCAACAGCCAGTGGCAGCAGGACCAACTAACATCAGAGGTATCCAGATGGCAAAAGGCAAACGTAGGAATGTTACTAACAGAAATCAAAGTAATGTGGGACCCATCCGAACCCAACTCTCCAACAGCAGCAAATCCTGGATACCCCACCACACCCGAAAGACAAGATCTGGATTTAAAATCACTTTCTCATGATGCTGTTAGAGGATCACAAGAAGGACACAAATAAATCTCATAAAGAGTTACAGGAGACCATGAATCAACGGTTAGAAGCCCTTACAAGGAAACACAAAAATCGCTTAGAGAAATGCGGGTTGAATGGGAGAAAAGAAGGGAGGGAAGGGGGCTTATGGGGACTTCGTGGGAGGGAGGAAAAGGGGAAAGGGGAAGTGATTTGGAATGTAAATTAAAAAAATAAAATAAAATAATAATAAAAAAAAAAAGAAAATCCCTTACAGAGGGCAGTTCCAAAGCCTTCTCAGCACAGCTTGCCAGGAAAGCAGCTCTTTCACCTTCTGAATGCGGAGGGTGAGATCTCCACCTTCTCTCTGGAGGAGAACAGTTAGGGCACAGGGCATACGAAAAGAAAAAAAAAGAGCAATTCAAAAATTCATCTGGAATAACAGAAAACCCAGAATAGCTAAAACTATTCTCAAGAGTAAAAGAACCTCTGGGGGAATCATTATCCCAGACCTCAAGCTGTACTACAGAGCAATAGTGTTAAGAAACCGCATGGTATGGTACAGTAACAGACATGTAGATCAATGGAACAGAATTGAAGACCCAAAATGAATCCACACTCCTATGGTCACTTGATCTTTGACAAAGGAGCTAAAACCATCCAGTGGAAAAAAGATAGCCTTTTCAACAAATGGTGCTGGCTCAGCTGGAGGTCAACATGCAGAAGAATGCAAATTGACCCATCCTTATCTCCTTGCACTAAGCTCAATTCTAAGTGGATCAAAGATCTCCACATAAAACCAGACACACTGAAACTAATAGAAGGGAAACTAGGGGAAGAACCTTGAACATATGGGCACAGGGGAGAATTTCCTGAACAGAACTCCAATAGCTTATGCTCTAAGATCAAGAATAGACAAATGGGACCTCATTAAATTACAAAGTTTTTGCAAGGCAAAAAGACACTATCAAAAAGACAAAGCGGCAACCAACTAACTGGGAAATGATCTTTACCAACCTTACATCCGACAGAGGGCTAATATCCAATATATACAAAGAACTCAAGAAGTTAAACTCCAGAGAGGCAAGTAACCCTATTAAAAAATGGGGTACAGAGCTAAAAACAAAGAGTTCTCACCTGAAGAATATCTAATGGCTGAGAAGCACCTAAAGAGATGTTCATCATCCTTAGTCATTAGGGAAATGCAAATCAAAACAACCCTGAGATTCCATCTCACACCAGTCAGGATGGCTAAGATTAAAATAACAGGAGACAGCAGTTGTTGGCGAGGATGGTGGAGAAAGAGGAACACTCCTCCACTGCTGGTGGAATTGCAGGCTGGTACAACCACTCTGGAAATCAGTCTGGCGGTTCCTCAGAAAACTGGGCATGACACTCCCCGGAGGATCCGGCTATACCACTACTGGGCATATACCCAGAGGGCTTTACCTGCATGCAATAAGGACCACATGCTCCACTATGTTCATAGCAGCTTTACTTATAATAGCCAGAAGCTGGAAAGAACCCAGATGTCCCTCAACGGAGGAATGGATTCAGAAGATGTGGTATATCTACACAATGGAATACTACTCTGCAATTAAAAACAATGAATCCTCACGAAATTCCTAGGCAAATGGGTCAGATCTTGAAAATATCATCCTTAGTGAGGTAACCCAATCACAAAAGGAACACACATGGTATGCAGTCACTGATAAGGGGATATTGACCCAGAATCTCGGAATACCCTAGACACAATCCGCCTATCAATAGATTTCTAAGAAGATGGAAGGAGAAACCCCTGGTCCTGGAAAGACTGGATGTAGGGGAACACCAGGACAGAGTAACGAGAGGGGGTTGAATGGAGAAAAGAGGGAGGGAAGGGGGCTTATGGGACTTTCGGGGAGGGAGGTAAATGGCGGAAAGGGGAAATGATTTGAAATGGTAAATTAAAAAAAATAATAAAATAATAAAATAAATAATTAAAAACAAAAAGAAAAGGGGAGTTGGCGATCTGAAGACGGCTTTGACATCAGACATTGAAGATGCAGAATTTGGAGTTTGTCCAGGTGGTTTCCTGTCTTGCTTTGGGGATTACAGTTAAGTGACTAGATGAATGTCAGAAGAGACCTTGAACTTTGGACCCTCATTGAGACTACTATAGACTATGGGGACTCTGAAAGTGGATGTAAATGTATTTTGCATTATGTTATGTTTAGGTTTCACCCCCATAGATTCATATGCTTGAGAAAGCCTATGGGGGTCAGGAAGTGGAATGTTCGGGTTTGTATATGCCTCGGTCCTGGGAGTGGCACTGTTAAATGGTGTGGCCCTTGCTGGCAGTGGGTGGGTGCATGCCTTTTAATCCCAGCACTTGGTTGGCAGAGGCAGTGGATCTCTGAGTTGTTCGAGGGACAGGCCTGATCTACAGAGTGAGTTCCAGGACAGCCAGGGCTACAGAGAAACCCTGTCTTGAAAAAGCCAAAAAAAGAAAAAAAAAAAGGTTTAGCCCTGTTGGGAGTACATATGGCCTTGTTGGATTAGGGTGTGTCACTGTGAGTGGAGGAACACTCCTCCACTGCTGGGTGGGGATTGCAAGCTGGTAAAACCACTCTGGAAAGCAGTCTGGGGCATGTTCCTCAGAAAACTGGGCATGATACTCCCGGAGGATCTGAGTTTCTGATTAGGAGTTTCTGAGTAATCATGGGATTGAAAAAAGGCGTGGTGGAGGCAGGGGGTTGGGTTGGATGGGTTAGGGGTTTTCACGGAGGGGGGGGGGAAAAAATGGAGAGGGTAGTACAGTTGAAATGTAAAGTTCATGGAGGAGGTGGTGTCTCTGTGGATGGCGGGACTTAGAGAAATAAATGTATATCTACTCAAGCTCTGCCCAACGTGAGACACAGCAGTCTCTCCTTGCTACCTTTCGAACTGGGAAGCAGAGGCAAGCAGCTTCTCTGGTCTAGGTCAGCTTGGGCTACAAGAAGGAGTTTCCAGCCCTTCTTCGCTCCGCTCGCATTTATTAGCCAGCGCATTTGTTGGAATGTCCTTCTACCTTAGACCGGCTGAAACCAACTAGCCTCCTGGGGACTGAGCAACTAACGACTAGATTCTTTTACTTCCCGTTCACAGCTGACCATTGTTGGAGTAGTTGAGACTACAGATCGTTTTATCCCCTCTGCAGTCATGGGACGAAGGAAATCCAACCGGAAGCCGCCCTACCCAAAAGAAGAGGACAGGCACCCTGGAGACCCAGTTCACCTGCCCTTTCTGCAACCACGAGAAGTCTTGTGAGGTAAAAATGGACCGTAACTCGAAAGACTGGAGGTCATCTCCTGTGCCCGGGTGCCTAGAGGAATTCCAGACGCTCATCACACACCTGTCAGAACCCGTGGACGTGTACAGCGACTGGATAGACGCCTGTGAGGAAGGTCAACCAGTAGCGAGGTCAAGCACCTGCTCCTCCCCAGCCCCCATCGGGCTACTGATCCGGAGAAGGGTCCACGGGCTCGGGGGTGTAGGTCCAGGGCTGGGACAGCCCTCCCTCTGTGTGGATGGCGTGGATGTGATGTGAGTCAAACGTGCGTTGGCCTCAAGGTGTGAATTAGGGAATGAGGCAAGCGATTGCTGGGTCTCACCAAGCAGCCCATGGTGGCCTCACAGAACCCTAGGCCTCAAGTGACTCTGAAAGCCTTGGAGTTGCTCCTGTCTTCAGCACCACGCTGCCCCCAAGCTTTAGGTTCCTGTCTTTTCTGGTGATAGTGCCTGATATCCCAGGCAAGGAACGGCAGTGGAAACCTCTCAGTCTCCTCCCCTCCTCACCAGAACCTAGCCCTGGGGAACCTGGACTTTCGGTTCTTCCCAGTCTCCTAATGCTTGTGTCCTGGGAATCGAGGCTACTGACCACCCAGGTCCCTTGGCTCGGCTTTGCTGGAGAACACCATCTTCTTAGTTTGCTTTTGTAGAAAAGTGGGGGCTAGTTGCAGTACAGCTCTAATTCGTGGGTCTGTCAATAAAGTCGCCAGTTTGTTTAAAAAAAAAAACAAAAAAGGTTCCGGGGCTGCCAGGGCTACTGAGAAAAACTTTATCTGAGAAAGAAAGAATCTTCTTACCTGTCTCAGTCCTCCTTCAGAGAAGATGGTGCTCGCCAGCTTTTCCCCCCCGCGCCTACTCAGCTATCTCAGGACCAGCTTGAAGCTGAGCAAGGCCAAGATCCCAGAGATCTCCGCAGACCTCGCTGGTCTCCTCTGGAAGAGAGCCCCCATGATCTGGGTACAGGAAAGGCTTGTTTCCACAATCGTTAGAGGATTTTGGAGATGGAGGTGCTTTCCCAGAAATCCGTATGGCCCAGTATCCTCTGGATATGGGCCGAAAGAAAAAAATGTCGAATGCACTGCCCATTCAGTTGGATCACGAAGGGAAAATCAAGTCCAATGCCATCGCCCGACAGGAATCATCCAAAGACAGGGTCATTGACAGCAAACACACTGACTTCATTCCAAAGGAGGTTATGAATGCAGAAGACCCAGACCTGAAAAGGTCTGATGAAGAGACCATTAAAGAGATCACAGAAAAGACAAGAGTGGCCTTGCAGAAGATAATATCCAGGAAGGTTGCTGTGGTCATGCCAATTCTTGCAGCTGACAAGCTGGCTCCTGCTCAGGACATCTTCTACACGCCTCAGCAAGGAGGACCACTCAATTCTAGAGCTAAACAGAGGGTTATTGGGATGACAGAAAGGCAGAAAGACCCAATGGAGCCTCCGAGATTCAGGATTAGTAAGAAAATTCCCCAGGGACCACCCTCTCCGGCACCTGTCATATGCTCTCCTACTTGGAAGAGGACTGTTAAAGAACAGCAGGAGTGGGGAAGATCCCACTGTTATATCCAACTGGAAGACCCCGAAGGGTTACACAATTCGTCGGATAAATGAGTGGCTGCTGACGGAGGGGAGGGCTGCAGCCTACACCTGTGAATGGAAAGTTTGCCAAACTGGCTGAAGCCCTAGACCTTGTCTGAGCAGAAGTCTCAGAAAGGTGTGGAACTGGTGAGCCCAATTGGAGAAAAAGATGGCTCAAAGAGAAGAGGAGAAACTGGAAGAGAAACTCAGAGAAATGGCCCAGAAAGCCAGAGAAAGGAGAGCAGACATGAAACCCCATGTGGAAAAAAGAGGATGGAGAGGCCCCTTGAAAGGGATGGAAATCCGCCATGACAGGTGAAAAGAGAGGCAGTAGGGACCGGAACACTTTCCCGAGGCGAGTGCCTGAGGAAGAGGTCCAAACCACAGAGAAGAGGAAACTCGAGATATCAGGGAAGTCATTCTCTATGCTGGGCCCAATCCTCGAACTTCCAATGAAGTCCCGTGTGGACTGAGGACTCTTCAAGCAGTCCCAGGGTATGGACAGTGGGTTTGCAGGTGGGAGAGAAGACAAAATTTACGAGTGTTTATGATCAGGCCTGCAGAGGTGGGAAAGGTGTGGCTCAGAGTATCTACAGGCCCAGTCAAAATCTGGACAAGGACAAGTACAGTGATGACCTCAGAACAAGGATGAAGACTAACAGATTCATTCCTGGAGAAGGCGTTTTCTGGTTCAGACCATAGACAGAGACCAATAGGAACTAGTCAAGGAGTAGATAGGCCTCCTTGAAACTAAAGCTGACATATACAGCAGAAGACTGCCTGGGGCTAGCCTCTGTGAGAGAAGATGCACCTAACCCCTTGAGAGACTTGAGACTTCCAGAGGTGGGGAGGCCTGGAAGGGGTGGGGTGTGCTGGTGGGGGAGTGGGCACATTCTCTTGGAGACAAGGGGGAGGAGGGAATGGGATAAGGAACTATCGTTGGGATAAAGACTGAACTGTAAAAAACCCCGATTAAAGGCAAAAAGAAAAAAAACATGACTTTGTTTTCTTTCTCTTTTTTCTTTAAGATTTATTTATTTTATGCATGGGAGTTCAGTGTCGTTCTCCTTAGACACACCAGAGGAGACCACCAGATCCTGTTACAGATGGTGGCTGGGAATTGAACTCAGGACCTCTAAAAGAACAGCCAGTACTCTTAACCACTGAGCCATCTCTGCAGCCTATGACTTTGCTTTCTTACATGCTAAGTTAATGCTTGGGTTTTTGTGAATGGTGTGCTTGCCGCTGGCTGTCTAGAGTTCCAGAAAGCCCATTTGTCCATGAGCACGTATCCAATAGATTAATGTTTTGGCTCCTCTATCATGTTAGTCATGGCGAAGTCACTGACGAAAAATAGACAACTGCAAAAATAATTCACACAAGCTCTGAATAACTAAAATGATCTTTCACTGAAATTAAAATGGGGGAATAGGGTTTTACTTCTCAAATGGCAAATAAAAACTACTTCAATGCACAACTGGAGAAAGTTTGGATTCACTATCAATGAGAAATGATCTGACATCATGATACCAGTTCTTGAGTTCTAACATCTGATACTATTCTGAGAAACATTTGGCCCACTATCCTACAAAAGTTTCACAAGGTACGTAAAACAACCTCTCTGCAGAGCCCCTTGCCTCTAGCCTTTCCCATTATGCAGTTTGGTGGTATTTTCGCAGCTGAACCTGTTGGCCCGAGAGATGTGGGCTGCTTCTACACTTCTCAGCAACAGAGAGCTCACAGGAAGTCACAGCTGATCTCACTGATCATCGACTCTGGCTTGAATTCACAAGTCCTCCAGAATTTCATCATTTATCCCAGAGGTGCAGAGCAAGCCGATCTTAGGAAAAGTGTAGGTTCCCAGAAGTGCCTGGGAAAGCCACTGCCCTTTTTATTTTCTTTCAGCTCCTGGCAACTTTCAGTATATTGATTGAATCGGACATTCCAGGATACTCAGGAACCAAAGTTTTGTTTTGTTTTTAAATCTTTATACTTTTTTTTTTTTTTGCCAACATGATTTTAGTCTATGGGACTCATTAAAGTGTCACAGATATCAATAGGTGGTTAAATATGGCCCATGCCTCAGCTATAGATTTGGGCCTGTGATGATAACAGAGTGTCACCAAGATTGTCTGCTATGCATTGCCAGAGGTTCATGTCACTGGCTCATCTTGCTGGGATCCAGAGACTTGAATTCAATTCTGCATGAATGTGCACAAGTAGACTGCCTAGATCCAAGTGTGCAATATTCACGTTTAAAGAAAATCTTGGGCATGTTATTAAACTTCTTTGTGTTTCATTTTTAATTTAAAGAACCTCACATTTTAATTTAATTTATTTAAATTTAAATAATCTCACATTGGCTATGTGGATTGAACAGGTTGGTGTATCAAGAATTTTTTTTTGTTGTTTTTGTTTTTGCCCAAGTTTCTTCTCTTTTCTTCTTTTTATTGGATATTTTATTTATTTACATTTTGAAAAGTTCCAAGTATGCAAGAAGTTTCTCACGAATGTTGACTCAACACTGCCTTTCTTGCCTCACTTACCTGTGAAGACCTTACTGTCATCTGTGATTTTTGTATGTGTGTATATATATTATATGTATAGATATCCAAAATTTGTTTTCAAATATTTTAATTAAACTTGTAAGATATTTGGATAATAAAATTTAGAACAAGATAAGACATGCACAATGTGAAGTAAATCCTAGGTGTAGGGATCCCATTAGTTCCTAGAAGGCTAAGGCTACGTCTCCATTTCTTTGTCTCCAGCTTTGAAGGCACATTTCATAGAAAACAGCTGAAGCTTCAGGAGTTTTAGTGGCTATTCTTGCCTGTCGACTTGACTTCATATGGAATTAACTAAACCCCAAATGGCTGGGTACACCTGTGAGGGATGTTTTTTTTCCTTAATTAAATCTTTTGAGTTGGGGAAATCCACCTTTAATCCAGATCTTTAGAGCTGGAAAGATCCACCTTTAATCTGGGCTACATCTTCTTCTGGCAGCCTATACACGGACATGGAAGAAGGAAACTCAGTCTCTTTACCTAGGCCTGCTTGCCTTCACTTTCACTGACAAGTTTATTCTTTCACTGGCATTAGAGCCTACTTTCCCAGGATTCCAGTGTATACTGAAGACCAACTGAGACATTCAGCCCTATGGGCAGGACAACTACCAGGATCTTGGACTCTCCATTGGTAGACAGGCATTGTTAAACTAGTGGGACTACAGCCTGTGAACTATTCTAATAAATCCCGTGTGTGTGTGTGTGTGTGTGTGTGTGTGTGTGTGTTGAATTATATATGTTTGACCTTATAAAAGAGTAAGGATGCTTTCTGTCTTTGTGATTGTTTAGGAGACCGCCTGTGACCAAAGGCACACTAATGGTTATTCAACACTCTTACTTTCTGCCTCTCCCTTTATGTAGCATTTTCTGGATTTGGAGCCTTTGTATTAAATTCCATTTCACCCTAAAAAATAACAATGACCTTAATCCTATCCCTAACCAAGACTTTTAGGCTTTAGCCTCAGTGCATTCCCATGTGGTAATGCGCCCTACTAAACTGACAGTCATCCACCCTTCGCTCGACCCAGGGGCCTTCCCTACACTTTCACCTTGCAGCTGGATTCACCCATGCACCTTCTTTCTCAGCCTTTACTCCACAGCGGTTTGGCTATACAGTGCCAGTTTCTTCCCTGCAGTCAGTTTGCATTGAGTACGTTAGCAATGCAGACACTATTCAGATGTCTATCATCTCACTACTGAAGTCTCTTGAAATCTGCTGCAGCCACTTTAGCCCTCTCTTTATCTCCATAGACCCTATGGAGATAAATTTACTGTGTGGTTTAAGACATGAGAGTTAATATTAGCAATCAAGATTAGATTAAAAACACTATTTGCCTTTGCCAGATTTCCAAGGACATCGGGGTATCCAGGCAAACTGCTGCCTATGAAATAGTCAAGCCCAGTGAACATACTATTATTATTCAATAAATTCTGATATTGTGGGAAAACACAGGATGATTATCTATACTAATGGTATAGAAGACTTATAAAGTCATTCAACAATGACTGTCACTAATCTTAACCCAAATCCTAGCCATAAATCCTAACTCTAATCTTGACTCTAGCCCTGATCCTAATGCTAACAACTCTAACCCTAATCCTACTCTAACCAAATTTAATCCTAACCTTAAATTCACACTCTAACTCTAACTCTTAACCATTGATTCCTGGCCCTTGACCAACTCACTGACCCAATCCCAACCTCTAACCACTACTGCCTAACCTTAACTCATTGCAAGTGGTGGGAGAACAGTGCAGACATAAATCACTTGGAGGTGACTCGAGTGGCAAAGAATCCTTACAAGGAATGGTGAGAGCCTCTCACCCATTCTGCCACAAAGACACAGCTAGAAGGCACCATCCAAGAAGAGATTTCCTTTACCAGACACCAGGTCTACCTATGGCTACTTTTTGCCCTTGTCTGAAGAGGCTAAGCTGAAGAGACTCAGATTAATTGCATTGACAAAGGAAGTCTCAAAAACACCCAACTCAGGTTAAGTCTTATGAAGAGTATTTGAAACAAGCATAGCAAGCTGAGAAAGGAAAAATATCAAATATATGGTTCAAGTATTAAAGAGGTAGCTGGAAGTGAAATGGAGCTGTATCCTGTGTTCAAGAATATTAAATTGAATTAAGGGAGTGGTGACCTTGGGGCAAGATCCTACACAACTATTTTTAGATCCAGGTGTGGTGGTACACACCTTTAATCCCAGGAGATAAAGCCAAGCAGATCTCTGAGTTCAATGCTAGTCTGAGACAGATCAAGTTCTAGGTGAAGAAAAGCTTAAATCCAGGCATGGTAGTACACACCTTTAATCCATGGCAACAGGCATGCAGATCTCTGAGTTCAAGATCTACAGAGCAAGATCCAGGACAGCCAAGTTTAGCCAGTGACGGAGCTGGAAAAGAGGAAGCTAGTGATAATGTAATAGAACAAGGGGGCTATATTTCAGCTCCTATAATAAGCAGAACTTGGCAGCTTCAGCCATGTGCCTCTGAGTCAAGAGGAGAAGGAGACTACTGGGACAATTGATGCTGGTTAACTGGAGCTAAGAAATTAGGGGTGATTAAGAAGAGATCAGCATCACCAAGGTGAAATCTTCTGGAGAGTTTTCTGAGAGCACAAAGAAGCTTTGTTCTGGAGATAGCCAAGGTTGTACCTCGTGCTATAGCTGTACTTGGTAATGTGTAAGCGTCACCCAGGTGGTACTGGTTTTGAAAGCATGAAGGGGTCATAAAGAGCAGCTGAGGCTTGGCACTCTGAGAGGCCATGGAAGGCCATTGTGATGGTGCAGCCTCAGATGAATTTGATGGCCCAGGACTGAAGAGGTCATGTAAAAGAATTGAGGCTTGGCCCCATGAAGAGAGTCTATGATAGGCTATTGGTAAAGTCTAGTTTCAGTGGAAGATCCCAGTGTATTGGAGATCCCAGTACCATAGGATGAGCACCAAGAACAGCAATGGCAGTGGAATGGATCAACCTGAGTTTAGAGTGCTACAGAGGGCAGAGCTGAAGAAGTGGTAACAGTCCTTTGGAGGAGCCCAGAAGATCATGTGTGGATCCCAGGCATTGAAATAAGAAGCTTTGACATTAAAGTTGCCTTGGAGACCCCAAGATGTTTGAGATGCCAGAGCCATGGTCTATCTGCTGAAGAAAGCTGCTAACAGGGAGTGGAACCAGCTCAGGAGAAAGAAGTTTGTTGTAGTCATCAAAAATGAAAAGGGAGTTGGAGATCTGAAGACGGCTTTGACATCAGACATGAAGATGCAGAATTTGGAGTTTGTCCAGGTGGTTTCCTGTCTTGCTTTGGGGATTACAGTTAAGTGACTAGATGAATCTCAGAAGAGACCTTGAACTTTGGACCTCGTTGAGACTACTATAGACTATGGGGACTCTGAAAGTTGGAGTAAATGTATTTTGCATTATGCTATGTTTAGGTTTCACCCCATAGATTCATATGCTTGAGAAAGCCTATGGGGGTCAGGGAGTGGAATGTACGGGTTTGTATATGCTCGGTCCTGGGAGTGGCACTGTTAAAAGGTGTGGCCCTTGCTGGGCAGTGGTGGTGCATGCCTTTAATCCTAGCACTTGGGAGGCAGAGGCAGGTGGATCTCTGAGTTCGAGGACAGCCTGATCTACAGAGTGAGTTCCAGGACAGCCAGGGCTACAGAGAAACCCTGTCTTGAAAAGCCAAAAAAAGAAAAAAAAAGGTTTAGCCCTGTTGGAGTACATATGGCCTTGTTGGATTAGGTGTGTCACTGTGAGTGTGGGCTTTAAAATCTTCATCCTAGCTACCTGGAAGTCAGTATCGGCTAGTAGCCTTCAGATTAAGATGTAGAACTCTCAGCTCCTCCTGCACCATGCCTGTCTGGATGCTGCCATGCTCCTGCCTTGATGATAATGGACAGAACCTCTGAACCTGTAAGCCAGCTCCAATTAAATGTTGTTCCTGGGCTGGAGAGATGGCTCAGTGGTTAAGAGCACTGACTGTTCTTCCAGAGGTCCTGAGTTCAATTCCCAGCAACCACATGGTGGCTCACAACCATCCGTAACAGAATCTGATGCCCTCTTATGGTGTGTCTGAAGAAAGGGGCAGTGTACTCATATAAATAAAATAAATACATCTTTAAATATTGTCCTTATAAAAGTTACCTTCATCTTGGTGTCTGTTCACAACAATAAAACCCAAACTAAGACAACAGTCTATCAAAACAGAATGATAATTATGTTGAATCTAGGTGTCTGATGGATAAATGGTTCCTAGTGTCTCTTTTTGCAGTGTTTTCTAATTTTTTAATGGTGAACAACATTAATTATAACATAAAAAGTTTATAAGTAGAATTTAGCCTTTCACATACTTGCCACTAAAAATAAATAAGATTTGAAGTTGGGAGGAGATTAGATATTGGATCTTGAGTTGGAGGGACATACTGTATACATGTATGAAAATTTCAAAGAACAAATAAAATGAAAATAAAACAAGAATTTTCATTTTGCAAAGTCATTTCTTTTTTTAAATTTTATTTAAACTTTTTTTTACATTCCAGATTTTATCCTCCCCCATCCACCCTTTGTTCCCCATCCCTCCCCCTGTCTCCACAAGATCTCTCCACCCACCCACCCCCAAGACCTCTAAACTTCCGGGGGTCTCCAGTATCTTGAGAGTTAGGTGCATCTTCTCTGACTGAACCCAGACCTGGCTGGCAGTCCTCTGTTGTATATGTGTTGGTGGTCTCATATCAGCTGGAGTATGCTGTTCGGTTGGTGGTCCAGTATCTGAGAGACCTCAGTGGTCCAGGTTAATTGAGACTGCTGGTCCTCCTACAGGGCCGCCCTTCTCAGCTTCTTTCAGCCTTCCCTAATTCAACAACAGGGGTCAGCTGCTTCTGTCCATTGATTGGGTGCAAATATCTGCATCTGACGCTTTCAGCTGCTTTTTGGGTTTGTCAGAGGTAGGTCCTTTTTTGTGAGAGCTCCATATCCTTGGGATCTCCTCTTGAGCTAGATCCCACTTTGGGTCTGTCACTGGACCTCCTTTTCCTCAGGCTCCTTTCCATTTCCATCCCAACAATTCTTTCAGACAGGAACAATTATGGGTCAGAGTTTTGACTGCGGGACGGCAACCCCATCCCTCACTTGATGCCCTGTCTTTCTGCTGGAGGTGGGTTCTACAAGTTCCCTCTCCCCACTGTAGGACATTTCATCTAAGTTCCCTCCCTTTAAGTCCTGAGAGTCTCTCACATCCCAGGTCTCTGGTACATTCTGGAGGGTACTAAGGATGGTGAACATTTCTTTAGGTGTTTCTCAACCATCTGGTATTCCTGAATTGAGAATTCTTTGTTTAGGTCTGTACTCCAATTTTTTTAATAGTGTTATTTCTTTCTCTGGAGTATAACTTCTTGAGTTATTTGTACAGTTGGATATTAGCCCTCTAATAAAGATCTTTTCCCAATCTGTTCTGTGTCATTTTCTCATATTGACAGTGTCCTTTTCCTTACAGAAGCTTTGCAGTTTTATGAGGTCCCATTTGTCAATTCTGAATCTTAGAGCATAAACCATTGGTGTTCTGTTCAGGAACTTTTCCCCTATACACAGCTATTTGAGGCTCATCCGTACATTTTCTTCTATTAGTTTCACTGTATCTGGTTTTACGTGGAGGTCCTTGATACACTTGGACTTGGTCTTTGAACCAGGAGATAAGAATGGAACAATTTGGCAGAGAGCCCTCCGCCATCTTTGCTCCAGTGACTGGGAAGTTGGGACAGCCAGGTTCTGAGACAGACAGGCATAATATCTCTTGGGTCTCGGGCGGCTTGTGTGTATGCGGCTCCCAAGTGCGGGGCTGATCTGCAGTAACCAGCGCGCCAGCTCTGCTGTGGGACTTCTGCCTGGCAGAGGGACCCCGCACTGGGCGGGAGCCTACCAGCTTTCCTTCCGCGACCTCTGTTCCCACAGAATGCGCTGAAGAGACAGGTACCCCAAACTCTCTCTCCCCAATATAACATCACTTGGGACACGGCCTGTTGGGGCTTCCATCTGCGCCCGAGAACGGGTCATCACTGTGGTCGTCTGGGTGCCAGATCGGCAGGCCATCGCGTCTGCAGGGTGAGCGGAGCCACAGAGAGTGCCCTTTGCTCCAGTGACTGGGAAGTTGGGACAGCCAGGTTCTGAGACAGACAGGCTTAATATCTCTTGGGTCTCGGGCGGCTTGTGTGTGTGCAGCTCCAAGTGCTGGGCAGATCTGCAGTAACCAGCGTGCTAGCTCTGCTGTGGGACTTCTGCCTAGCAGAGGGACGCCCCCTCCCCCCCCAGGAGAGATCACTCACCCCTGCACAGGGCAGGAGCCTGCCAGCCTCCCTTTGGCGACCTCTGCTCCAGGAATCCACTACGCTGAGCCTTTGGATGTGCAAGGCCTCCCCAATATAAGATCACTTGGGGCAAGGCACATTAGGGCTCCAAAGTCACTCAGGAGCAGGCAGGCCCCAGAAATCGGTGCCAGGGGAATCCTGGCAATCCAGGGGTGGAAGAAATAGTTTTGCAGGCTCACAGGAGGTCCAACCAACAGCCAGTGGCAGCAGGACCAACTAACATCAGAGGTATCCAGATGGCAAAAGGCAAACGTAGGAATGTTACTAACAGAAATCAAAGTAATGTGGGACCATCCGAACCCAACTCTCCAACAGCAGCAAATCCTGGATACCCCACCACACCCGAAAGACAAGATCTGGATTTAAAATCACTTCTCATGATGCTGTTAGAGGATCACAAGAAGGACACAAATAAATCTCATAAAGAGTTACAGGAGACCATGAATCAACGGTTAGAAGCCCTTACAAAGGAAACACAAAAATCGCTTAGAGAAATGCGGGTTGAATGGAGAAAAGAGGGAGGGAAGGGGGCTTATGGGACTTTCGGGGAGGGAGGAAACGGGAAAGGGGAAGTGATTTGGAATGTAAATTAAAAAAATAAAATAAAATAATAAAATAAAAAAAGAAAATCCCTTACAGAGGCAGTTCCAAAGCCTTCTCAGCACAGCTTGCCAGGAAAGCAGCTCTTTCACTTCTGAATGCGGAGGTGAGATCTCCACCTTCTCTCTGGAGGAGAACAGTTAGGCACAGGGCATACGAAAAGAAAAAAAAAGAGCAATTCAAAAATTCATCTGGAATAACAGAAAACCCAGAATAGCTAAAACTATTCTCAAGAGTAAAAGAACCTCTGGGGGAATCATTATCCCAGACCTCAAGCTGTACTACAGAGCAATAGTGTTAAAAACCGCATGGTATTGGTACAGTAACAGACATGTAGATCAATGGAACAGAATTGAAGACCCAGAAATGAATCCACACTCCTATGGTCACTTGATCTTTGACAAAGGAGCTAAAACCATCCAGTGGAAAAAAGATAGCCTTTTCAACAAATGGTGCTGGCTCAGCTGGAGGTCAACATGCAGAAGAATGCAAATTGACCCATTCTTATCTCCTTGCACTAAGCTCAATTCTAAGTGGATCAAAGATCTCCACATAAAACCAGACACACTGAAACTAATAGAAGGGAAACTAGGGAAGAACCTTGAACATATGGGCACAGGGGAGAATTTCCTGAACAGAACTCCAATAGCTTATGCTCTAAGATCAAGAATAGACAAATGGGACCTCATTAAATTACAAAGTTTTTGCAAGGCAAAAGACACTATCAAAAAGACAAAGCGGCAACCAACTAACTGGGAAATGATCTTTACCAACCTTACATCCGACAGAGGGCTAATATCCAATATATACAAAGAACTCAAGAAGTTAAACTCCAGAGAGGCAAGTAACCCTATTAAAAAATGGGGTACAGAGCTAAACAAAGAGTTCTCACCTGAAGAATATCTAATGGCTGAGAAGCACCTAAAGAGATGTTCATCATCCTTAGTCATTAGGGAAATGCAAATCAAAACAACCCTGAGATTCCATCTCACACCAGTCAGGATGGCTAAGATTAAAATAACAGGAGACAGCAGTTGTTGGCGAGGATGTGGAGAAAGAGGAACACTCCTCCACTGCTGGTGGAATTGCAGGCTGGTACAACCACTCTGGAAATCAGTCTGGCGGTTCCTCAGAAAACTGGGCATGACACTCCCGGAGGATCCGGCTATACCACTACTGGGCATATACCCAGAGGCTTTACCTGCATGCAATAAGGACACATGCTCCACTATGTTCATAGCAGCTTTACTTATAATAGCCAGAAGCTGGAAAGAACCCAGATGTCCCTCAACGGAGGAATGGATTCAGAAGATGTGGTATATCTACACAATGGAATACTACTCTGCAATTAAAAACAATGAATTCACGAAATTCCTAGGCAAATGGTCAGATCTTGAAAATATCATCCTTAGTGAGGTAACCCAATCACAAAAGAACACACATGGTATGCAGTCACTGATAAGGGGATATTGACCCAGAATCTCGGAATACCCTAGACACAATCCGCCTATCAATAGATTTCTAAGAAGATGGAAGGAGAAACCCCTGGTCCTGGAAAGACTGGATGTAGGGGAACACCAGGACAGAGTAACGAGAGGGGGTTGAATGGAGAAAAGAGGGAGGGAAGGGGGCTTATGGGACTTTCGGGGAGGGAGGAAATGGGAAAGGGGAAATGATTTGGAATGTAAATTAAAAAAAATAATAAAATAAAATAAATAATTAAAAAAAAAAGAAAAGGGAGTTGGAGATCTGAAGACGGCTTTGACATCAGACATGAAGATGCAGAATTTGGAGTTTGTCCAGGTGGTTTCCTGTCTTGCTTTGGGGATTACAGTTAAGTGACTAGATGAATGTCAGAAGAGACCTTGAACTTTGGACCTCATTGAGACTACTATAGACTATGGGGACTCTGAAAGTTGGAGTAAATGTATTTTGCATTATGCTATGTTTAGGTTTCACCCCCATAGATTCATATGCTTGAGAAAGCCTATGGGGGTCAGGAAGTGGAATGTACGGGTTTGTATATGCTCGGTCCTGGGAGTGGCACTGTTAAAAGGTGTGGCCCTTGCTGGGCAGTGGTGGTGCATGCCTTTAATCCCAGCACTTGGTTGGCAGAGGCAGGTGGATCTCTGAGTTCGAGGACAGCCTGATCTACAGAGTGAGTTCCAGGACAGCCAGGGCTACAGAGAAACCCTGTCTTGAAAAGCCAAAAAAAGAAAAAAAAAGGTTTAGCCCTGTTGGAGTACATATGGCCTTGTTGGATTAGGTGTGTCACTGTGAGTGGAGGAACACTCCTCCACTGCTGGTGGGATTGCAAGCTGGTAAAACCACTCTGGAAAGCAGTCTGGCAGTTCCTCAGAAAACTGGGCATGATACTCCCGGAGGATCTGAGTTTCTGATTAGGAGTTTCTGATTAATCTGGGATTAAAGGCGTGGTGGAGGCAGGGGATGGGTGGATGGGTTAGGGGTTTTCAGGGAGGGGGGAAAATGGGAGGGGTATAACATTTGAAATGTAAATTTCATGGAGGAGGTGTGTCTCTGTGGAGGCGGGACTTAGAGGAAATAAATGTATATCTACTCAAGCTCTGCCCAACGTGAGACACAGCAGTCTCTCCTTGCTACCTTCGAACTGGGAAGCAGAGGCAAGCAGCTCTCTGGTCTAGGTCAGCTTGGGCTACAAGAAGAGTTCCAGCCCTTCTTCGCCCGCTCGCATTTATTAGCCAGCGCATTTGTTGGAATGTCCTTCTACCTTAGACCGGCTGAACCAACTAGCCTCCTGGGACTGAGCAACTAACGACTAGATTCTTTTACTTCCCGTTCACAGATGACCATTGTTGGAGTAGTTGGACTACAGATCGTTTTATCCCCTCTGCAGTCATGGGACGAAGGAAATCCAACCGGAAGCCGCCCTCCAAAAGAAGAGGACAGGCACCCTGGAGACCCAGTTCACCTGCCCTTTCTGCAACCACGAGAAGTCTTGTGAGGTAAAAATGGACCGTACTCGAAAGACTGGAGTCATCTCCTGTGCCGTGTGCCTAGAGGAATTCCAGACGCTCATCACACACCTGTCAGAACCCGTGGACGTGTACAGCGACTGGATAGACGCCTGTGAGGAAGTCAACCAGTAGCGAGGTCAAGCACCTGCTCCTCCCCAGCCCCCATCGGGCTACTGATCCGGAGAAGGTCCACGGCTCGGGGGGTGTAGGTCCAGGGCTGGGACAGCCCTCCCTCTGTGTGGATGGCGTGGATGTGAATGAGTCAACGTGCGTGGCCTCAGGTGTGAATGTAGGGAATGAGGCAAGCGATTGCTGGGTCTCACCAAGCAGCCCATGGTGGCCTCACAGAACCCTAGGCCTCAAGTGACTCTGAAAGCCTTTGAGTTGCTCCTGTCTTCAGCCCCACGCTGCCCCCAAGCTTTAGGTTCCTGTCTTTTCTGGTGATAGTGCCTGATATCCCAGGCAAGGAACGGCAGTGGAACCTCCAGTCTCCTCCCCTCCTCACCAGAACCTAGCCCTGGGGAACCTGGACTTTCGGTTCTTCCCAGTCTCCTAATGCTTGTGTCCTGGGAATCGAGGCTACTGACCACCCAGGTCCCTTGGCTCGGCTTTGCTGGAGAACACCATCTTCTTAGTTTGCTTTTGTAGAAAAGTGGGGGCTAGTTGCAGTACAGCTCTAATTCGTGGGTCTGTCAATAAAGTCGCCAGTTTGTTTAAAAAAAAAAACAAAAAAGGTTCCGGGGCTGCCAGGGCTACTGAGAAAAACTTTATCTGAGAAAGAAAGAATCTTCTTACCTGTCTCAGTCCTCCTTCAGAGAAGATGGTGCTCGCCAGCTTTTTCCCCCCCGCGCCTACTCAGCTATCTCAGGACCAGCTTGAAGCTGAGCAAGGCCAAGATCCCAGAGATCTCCGCAGACCTCGCTGGTCTCCTCTGGAAGAGAGCCCCCATGATCTGGGTACAGGAAAGGCTTGTTTCCACAATCGTTAGAGGATTTTGGAGATGGAGGTGCTTTCCAGAAATCCGTATGGCCCAGTATCCTCTGGATATGGGCCGAAAGAAAAAAATGTCGAATGCACTGCCCATTCAGTTGGATCACGAAGGGAAAATCAAGTCCAATGCCATCGCCCGACAGGAATCATCCAAAGACAGGGTCATTGACAGCAAACACACTGACTTCATTCCAAAGGAGGTTATGAATGCAGAAGACCCAGACCTGAAAAGGTCTGATGAAGAGACCATTAAAGAGATCACAGAAAAGACAAGAGTGGCCTTGCAGAAGATAATATCCAGGAAGGTTGCTGTGGTCATGCCAATTCTTGCAGCTGACAAGCTGGCTCCTGCTCAGGACATCTTCTACACGCCTCAGCAAGGAGGACCACTCAATTCTAGAGCTAAACAGAGGGTTATTGGGATGACAGAAAGGCAGAAAGACCCAATGGAGCCTCCGAGATTCAGGATTAGTAAGAAAATTCCCCAGGGACCACCCTCTCCGGCACCTGTCATATGCTCTCCTACTTGGAAGAGGACTGTTAAAGAACAGCAGGAGTGGAAGATCCCACCTGTTATATCCAACTGGAAGACCCCGAAGGGTTACACAATTCCGTCGGATAAATGAGTGGCTGCTGACGGAGGAGGGCTGCAGCCTACACCTGTGAATGGAAAGTTTGCCAAACTGGCTGAAGCCCTAGACCTTGCTGAGCAGAAGTCTCAGAAAGGTGTGGAACTGTGAGCCCAATTGGAGAAAAAGATGGCTCAAAGAGAAGAGGAGAAACTGGAAGAGAAACTCAGAGAAATGGCCCAGAAAGCCAGAGAAAGGAGAGCAGACATGAAACCCCATGTGGAAAAAGAGGATGGAGAGGCCCTTGAAAGGGATGAAATCCGCCATGACAGGTGAAAAGAGAGGCAGTAGGACCGGAACCTTTCCAGGGCAGTGCCTGAGAAGAGGTCCAAACCACAGAGAAAGGAAACTCGAGATATCAGGAAGTCCATTCCTCTTGCTGGCCCAATCCTCGAACTTCCAATGAAGTCCCGTGTGACTGAGACTCTTCAAGCAGTCCCAGGGTATGGACAGTGGTTTTGCAGGTGGAGAAGACAAAATTTACAGTGTTTATGATCAGGCCTGCAGAGGTGGGAAAGGTGTGGCTCAGAGTATCTACAGGCCCAGTCAAAATCTGGACAAGGACAAGTACAGTGATGACCTCAGAACAAGGATGAAGACTAACAGATTCATTCCTGAGAAAGGCGTTTTCTGGTTCAGACCATAGACAGAGACCAATAGGAACTAGTTCAAGGAGTAGATAGGCCTCTTGAAACTAAAGCTGACATACTACAGAAAGACTGCCTGGCTAGCCTCTGTGAGAGAAGATGCACCTAACCCTTGAGAGACTTGAGACTTCAGAGAGTGGGGAGGCCTGGAGGGGTGGGGTGTGCTGGTGG
>BTHU01000134.1:0-48192 GCA_036184795.1 Tokudaia tokunoshimensis
TTAGAGTTGGAGTGTCCCAAAGGGAAAGAGAGGAGGTGGAAGGGTGGGGGAAGGAAGAAGGTGAGAGGAGAACTAGACTACAACAACAATGACAAGGGTATAAAAAGAAAAGCAGTGGCTATGAGGCAGAGTGTCTAGGAGGAATGATGAACAGGTCCCCAAATGATTCACCATGAGGATACTCATGGAGCAGAGCAAGTCATGGCAAGACTCAAACTGCAAATAATATATGGGCCTGTGGTTGGAATGTCGATAGATTAGAGGGTTAGAATAGCTCAGATCCTGCCCAGTTTAGGCTTGAATCTTCTTAATACTAGGTCTCCTTGACACTTGTGCAGGAGCTAAAACAGTTAAATTTATCACTATTCCCTTGTGTTTAAAACAATAATCCTATTATGGTGCTACTTAATTTGCAAATTGTAGTGCTATACATAAAATATGGCTTTAGACATTTTAAAAAGACATGTAGTGAAATATGTTCTATGGTTGATAAAAGTTGCAAATTACAATCAGGGTATGTTCAAACAATAAACTGTGGCCTTTTGAACCCATAACAAAAAGAATAATTTCATAGGACCCATCTGTTCTTTAAAATTGAAAATCAAAATCATCTCTTCCTTGTGGTGCTTTTATCAGACAATGGCATTGCATTAATGGGAAAATTAATTAAAACAAAGACTATACATAGGAAGTAGTAAATGCTTCCTTGGAGTTTTGGTAATGGACTTAGAAAGGCTATTATATCATAGGATATAGGTAATATTTCTGAGAATGGTGTGTTTAATGTTATTACTAATTGTAATTCTTAGAGTGAAATCTTTGGAATAAAAGAAGGCATGTCTTAAGAAGGAGTCTGTATGTAAATAAATACCCAGTGAAAGAGCTTATGTAGAGAATATGTAAATAGAAGGAAGTGCAACTTTCAAAAGAAAAAATTTTCTAAGAGTAAGTTGAATGTGTATCTTAAGAGATATGCATGAAAGTGCTGTATAGCCTTTATGTCCCCTTATACAGAGGAATAAGCGAGGATATATAGAAGGAAGCATGTCAGGTGAAGTCAGGTGGAAGGTTGCCTGTTCGGTTAGTAGGCCTAGGATAGTCCAGTGTATGGCTTGGTCTTAGGATTGGATGCCAAGGAGGATTTGTGTGGAGATTCAAGTTGAGAATGAGCCAACCTTCAGAGTCCTGGGGAAGAAAGAAGTGGAGTAAAGTTCATTTTGAACTTTATTCCTCTTGACTGTTAGAAGAGCCTATTAAACTGATCATTTACTAGGCAAAGAAATGCAATTTGGAGAGCTGTAATGAGCTTATGTCATACGCATGAAACAAAGTATTACCCGAGCTTAATAGAGAAGTGTCCTTCCTTCCCTTCTGTGCCATTTTGTGGGACATACAAAGGAGCAGAGATATTTTTTCATGTTTTCTATTTGCAGGATTATGTAGATTAGGCCAAATTAAATATTGTCCATAGTGTTACAAAATTCTCAACATATTGATATGAAGAAGAAATTATTTCTTTCTTTATCAGTCACTTTGGAAGCTTACAGTATTCTTTGGTGAGTATAAAACAAAAGGGAGAAATAATTGATTGATGACCGATAAGCTTGTCAGTCTGCATATTCTGAGCTGTTACATGATATAATTATATTAGCTAATTATATTAGCTAAATAATATAATTATATCACTAATAGCCTTATCCTATATAAAGCAAAACATTCCAAATATCAGTGTTTCTAAGTTTTCTTATTGATAGTGAAATCATTTGTTATTTCAACATCTGTAAGAGAACATTGGCTAAATAAGTAAGCATTGAGGTATAAGGATCTGGTAAGTAGTTTGTGTTCTCTCTGGTCCATGCTGAGCACAAACTGCCTCCCCTGCCCAGTGCTAACTCCCAAATTTGGCTCAAGAATGGATAAACTTGAGCAAGATTTAAAGAAGTTTGAATGTGCCAGAAACATGTGATTTTGAATTAATTCCCTTAGACCCATACCTATCAAAATCCGTGTTAAAGAAATATTTATAGGAGGATAGTTGAGAGAGTTCATATGACTTCTTTCTTCTACATAGTTAATATGATTACCAATGTAACTAAGCAGTGAAACTCAGAGATATGGTAAACCCTGAGCTTTCTCACAGAGCATAATGGAATGACTTTAGATTTTCAACTCCACCAGGAAGAGAATTTGAATTTGTAATTTTAGGCATGTCCTTAAGTCATAGGACATTGGGAAAAAATTCTTTTTAAACTTCTCAAACGGGTGTTTATTGAATGTATATAGCAGCATTACAACTTTCCATGGTCAAAGAAGTTATCACAGATGTTTAAGGAATAAACAAACATTCCTTGTAGAAATTTAATCTTTTTGTAATCTAAAACTGCTGGTGAGAACTTCTAGCCTTAGGAACATTTCTCTAAAAGGGACTGTTTGCTCTGAGACTTGACTAAGGAAGTAGACATTCCATCGAACAGGTTTAACCAGTTGTGTGTAGGAACCTGTGTGCAGCCCTTACAGATTATTTTTGTTCAGTTCCTTGAACATTTGAAGTAAGTCTGCATCACAGTAGTCAAATTTCCCTTTAATTGAAGAAAAGGGAAAGACAGTCTCTTTCACTGACAAAGAAAAGTCTCAATGTGGGGAAAGTTCCCCTCCTTGTATTTCACTTGAATATACAGATGTTTCATCAAGTGATTCCAGCTTATACTCATGGTATCATTGTATGTTCAGTTTCAAAAGCTGCATGTTTCCACGGTACGTAGCTGATATTACCTGTCCTTTAATTTGTATTAAAAATACAAAGATTATGTCACAGAAAATTTCAATGAAACGGTAATGTTACATATTGACTTGAAATAAAATTTTCAGTAGAGTCAATCTTGCATTTGAGTGCTATATGATGGTGTGCAAATAAATCAGCTTTTTTGATGATTTTGGTTAAGTAACACATTCCTACTAAAATAAATACATCAAAAAGCTGATTTACTACACAATTAAGTACATACTATTGTATGTACTGAGGCACTAAATTCACTTCAATTAAATTTCCCATTTAAGTAATGATGTAAAAATAATATCTGGGTCTTCAGTCTGAGAATTGACTGGGGTCATGCTACAAAGTTATCTAATTGTCTTATTTCTTTTTAATCCTCACTTCTGTGCTGGAGATTCCGTTGACTGACTGAGCCAGGTTTAGTTAGATGGCATGTCAAAGTCAGAGCTCCAGTAAGTGGGATACAGTAAAGGACACCGTGGGAATTGGGAAGATGCATGCAAAGGAAAGTAAAAAAGATTTGGGGCCCAGCAGTGAATAAACCCTTGTAGGAGGACAAGGTAATTGTAAATTGTGTTTTTGTGTATGTGTTTAGAGTTATGCTAAAGTCTAGAGAAAGCAAAGGTAGTTCTCATAGGTACTTTTAGTCTTTGGACTCTGACTAGAGACAGTTTTTTACCCTAGACAAGAGAACAGGTTTGAGAAAAGCAGTCTTTCCTGACTATCTGGTAATAGTCATTGGCAAACAAGAAGGGAAAATGAATGTAAGCTGTTTCAGAGCTCTACTAGGGACAGGAGGAGATCGGACGATGTCCTGCCGTCCTCTGGCTCCTAACTGGAGGAATGCTTGGTTCTTGGTCCTTTAGGTAGGATATCTGGGTCCCTTCAGGATGCCAAATTCTCTTCCTCCTCTGTCTATTGTCGGTCCTTGGTGCATCAATCTGTCCATGTCTATCAAAACTGACTGTTTTGTCATGTCTATGTTTTCATTTTGTTTCATTGTTTGAATGTTGTTCGGTGTTTCATGTTCAAAAGAAAAAATGGTTAAAACTTTATCTGCTGGTTGTTCACCCTTTGAATTAGTGTTAACTCACTCAAAAGAAAGAGGAGAAAGAGAGAGAGAGGAGAGAGAGGAGAGAGAGAGAGAGAGAGAGAGAGAGAGAGAGAGAGAGAAAGTAAGAAAACAAGAGGGAAAAAAATAAAAAAATAAATAAATAGCACACTCAGATGGCCTTTGGAGCCCTGAACCTCTAGTTAGGAGTCTAGAACAGCTGGAGAAACACTGCTAGGACCTTCTCCATACAAGCCAGTCTTAAAGGGGCAAGAAGCTTTTCATCTTCTATAGTAAGGGAACCAATAGCTGTTTTCCTACAAAAATCTCTGTGACTGTGATAATTGGGTTCAGCTGGTAACAATGAGTCCCCCTCTTTTGAAAATACAGCCAAGAAAAATAAGAATTTTGGTCTGGTTTTAAATAAATAAATGTATACAGCCACTTCATTTTTATTTCTGACTGGATGTAAAAGTATAAACATATCCTGCATATCTAGGGTATAGATTATTGACTTATGAGTTTTTGCATATGATTAAAAAATTGTCACTTTGGTAATAGAAAGTTGGCTTAAAACTGGTAACTGCAGGTTGGAGTCATTCAAAACAAAAACGTGGAATGAGCTAACCCAAGGAAACAAGTCTTTAAGATAGTCTAAATTGGAATAATATTTTGTGTAATTCTTGTCCTAGATATGAGACTTATAAAAGATAGGATTTAGGACAGTTTTCTCTTTTAGTTATTAGACACTGCATGTGTCTTGTGTTCATTGTGAAGAAATTGGCAGCCAAACTTTGTAGCATGGGTGAATTCACTTTGTGTTTTTTGGAGATATTGGATTGTTTGTTGAGGTGGGAATTTTGCTTTCCAAAGTTAAGGTTGTGCTCTGGTGTTGCAAGGGACACTTAAAAATTATAAATTTCCAGTGTTCCATTGGGCTGCAATTTGCAGTTGCCATCTCAGGGCGACAGAATGTCTATCTCACAAATATTGTAATTAAGAAAAATGTCCGGCAGGTGGAGATTGTTGCAGGGTTTGCAAAGAGTTTGATGGGTCTTTGGAACTTTTTCAGGCATAGGCAGCCTGGCCATTCCATTGGCCATTCAGGAAATGCATAAGAAAAATTATGGATTTAGAGTATTGTTTTTGTGCTATTCCTTTGCATCCTGATAATTGTAAAGGGATTGCTTTTAATAAGCTTGTAATTTTAAAGACCCCATGAAGTGACATCATTGGAAAGTTTTGCCTGAAGGAATGGGCTAATAGCTCTACATTATGTAAAAATTTTATTGTTGCTTGAAAACAAGAAGTTAGGACTATGAATCTTTCAGTGTATATTATTGTGATGATTTGTATATGCTTTTCCCAGGGAATGGCACTTTTAGAAGGTGTGGTCTTGTTGGAGGAAGTGTGTCACTGTAGGGTTGGGCTTAGAGATCGTCCTCTTAGATGCCTGAAGATGCCCAGTCTGTTCCTGGTTTCCTTTGGATAAAGGTGTAGAACCCTCAGTTCCTCCTGCACCATGCCTGCCTGGATGTTGCCATGCTTCTGACTTGATGACAATGGACTAAACCACTGAACCTGTAAGCCAATCCCAAGTAAATGTCTTTTATGAAACTTGCATTTGTCATTGGTGTCTGTTCACAGCAGTAAAACCCAAACTAATACAATTATCTACTATGTGGATGCTATTTCATTATCTGATACCTCTGAAGGAGTTTACTACAAGCCTTTACTCTTAGAAAACAAGTTTTGAAATTTTGGGGAGTAGTTGTGCTAAAGAAGATTCAGAGACAATATCTTTTACAATATTTGGAATATAAGTTATATCCTAAACAAATTGGAACATAGAAAATTCAAATAAAGAGATAAATTTACTTACTTTAAAAGATTTTCAAAAGTTGTTAGGAGATATGAATTGGTTAAGAACTTACCTTAAACTTACCACAGGAGAACTTAAACCTTTGTTTGATATTCTCAAGGTGCATGCAAACCCTAAATCCCTTAATAATTAACTAATGAGGGATGAATATCTTTGCAGAAAGTAGAGGAAGCTATTATATTAGTCAACAACAGATACATTATACAGACTATAATCAATTGTTGGCTCTTTATGTTCTAGATACCTCTCATATGCTCACAGAAGTTCTTTGGCAAAAGAGACCATTAATGTGGATTCATCTTACTTCATCTCCAAGTAAACTTTTAACACCCAATTATGAAGCTGTTGTGGGGTTAATAGAGAATTGTAGGATAAAATCATGGAAAAATTTTGGGAGAGAACGTGATGAAATATTTATTCCTTATTCCAAACTGCAATTAAATTGGTTATTGCAAAATACTTATATTTGGCCTATTACATGGGAAAACTTCAGGTAAATTTGATAATCATTACCCAAAAGACAAGTTCTTACAAGTTACCCTCAGTGCATACTTTTAATATTTCCTATAAATTTGCACATGAAGTCCATATAAAATGTACTTACTGTAATTATACATGGCTCATCTAATGGAAGGTAGCTTATATAATTGAATCATATGTTCTTTCTCTTGAGTTTCCCTCTGTTTCACCACAAATAATTGAACTATGTGTTCTGGCCACTGTTTTTAATATGTTGAAAAATAAGCTTTGATTTGTATTTTGATTTGTGCTCTGCTGCCAATATATAGCTCAATGGTTTACAATTACTTGAAACTGTTCCTTTTTTAGATGTTGCTAATTCTCAAATTTTGCAATTATTTACGCAAACACAACTCAATTTAGGAGAACATACAGTTCCTGATTTTGTAGGTCATTTAAGAACTTAAACTGGAGGCAGCTTGTGTGTACCCTGCTCCCAAGAGCTGGGCAGGTCTGCAGTAACCAGCACGCCAGCTCTGCTATGGGAATTCTGCCTTGCAGAGGGACCCCCACAGTGGGCGGGAGCCTACCAGCTTCCCTTCGGTGACCTCTGTTCTGGTATCGACTGCACTGAAGAAACAGGGTGACCTGCACCTCCGAGAGAGTGCAGAGTGCACTCTGCCATCTTTGCTCCATCACCAGGGCAGCTGGACCTCCAGGCTCAGAGAAAGACAGGCATAATGTCGCTTGGGTCTCAGGCAGCTTGTGTGTACCCTGCTCCCAAGAGTTGGGCAGGTCTGCAGTAATCGACGTGTCAGCCCTGCTGTGGGACTTCTGCCCTACAGAGGGACGCCCCTACCCACCCACTGGGAAAGAACAAACACCCCTGCACAAGGCGGGAGCTTACCAGCCTCCCTTTGGTGACCTCTGCTCCAGGAATCCACTACGCTGAGCCTTTGGATCTGCAGGGATTCCCCAATATAACATCACTTGGGCAAGGCACATCAGGGCTCAAAGTCACTCAGGAGCAGGGCAGGCCTCAGAAATTGGTGCCAGGGGAATCCTGGTAATCCGGGGGGGGGGCAGGAAATAGCTTTGCAGGCTCACAGGAGGTCCAACCAACAGTCAGTGACAGCAGGACCAACTAACACCAGAGGTAACCAGATGCAAAAGGCAAACGTAGGAACATTACTAAAGATATCAAAGTAATATGGCACCATCCGAAAACAACTCTCCAACAGCAGTAAGTCCTGGATACCCCACCATACCCGAAAGACAAGATCTGGATTTAAAATCACTTCTCATGATGCTATTAGAGGATCACAAGAAGGACACAAATAAATCTAATAAAGAATTACAGGAGACCATGAATCAACGGCTAGAAGCCCTTACAAAGGAAACACAAAATCGCTTAGAGAAATGCAGGAGAACATGGATCAACAGATGGAGGCCCACAAGGAGACAACACAAAAATCGCTTAAAGAAAATGAATCAACGGGTAGATGCACTTTCAAAGGAATCACAAAAATTGCATAAAGAAATGCATAAGAATATGGGTCAACAGATGGATGCCCATAGGGAGATAGCAAAAAATTGCTTAAAGAAATGAATCAACGGATAGATTCCCCTACAAAGGAAACAAGAGAACTGCTTAAAGAAATGCAGGAGACGATGGATCAACAGATGAATCCCATGAGGACGAAACACAAAAATTGCTTAGAGAAATACAGGAGAACTAGGGTTCAACAGGCAGAAATCCTGAAGAGGAAATGCAAAAATACCTTAAAGAAATACAGAAAAATACAAACAAACAAGTGAAGGATCTCAGAAAATCCATCCAGGATCTAAAAAAGGAAGTAGAAACAACTAAGAATCACAAAGGGAGACAAATTTGGAGATAGAAAACCTGGGGAAGAATCAGGAGTCATAGATGCAAACATCAACAATAGAATACAAGAGATGGAAGAAAGAATCTCAGGTGCTGAAGATACCATAGAAAGCATCGAATCAACAGTCAAAGAAAATGCAAAATGCAAAAAACGTGTAACCCAAAATATCCAGGAAATCCAGGACACCAATGAGAAGACCAAACCTAAGATTATAGGTATAGATGAGAGTGAAGATTTGCAACTTAAAGGGCCAGTAAACATCTTCAACAAAATTATGGAAGAAAACTTCCCTAACCTAAAGAGAGAGATGCCAATGAACATACAAGAAGCCTACAGAACTCCAAACAGACTGGACCAGAACAGAATATCTCCCGTCACATAATAATCAAAACACCAAATGTACTAAACAAAGAAAGAATATTAAAAGCAGTAAGAGAAAAGGGCCAAGTAACATACAAAGGAAGACCTATCCGAATCACATCAGACTTCTCACCAGAGACTATTAAAGCCAGAAGATCCTGGGCAGATCTCATGCAGACACTAAGAGAGCACAAATGCCAGCCTAGACTACTATAACCAGCAAAACTCTCAATCATCATAGATGGAGAGACCAAGATATTCCATGATAAAACCAAATTTTCACAGTATCTTTCCACAAACCCAGCCCCTGCAAAGGATAATAGGTGGAAGCCACCAATATAGGGAGAAGAAACAACACCCTGGAAAAAATGAGATAATAACCTTCTGTGCTTCAAAAACCCAAAGTAGATAACCACTCTAACATAAAGACAAGCTGTCAAGAATGGCAGGTGGCAATATCACTATTCCTTAATCTCTCTTAATATCAATGGTCTCAATTCCCCAATAAAAAGACATAGACTAACAGACTGGATACATAAACAGCACCCAGCATTTTGCTGCATGCAGGAAACGCACCTCAGTCTCAAAGACTAACACTACCTCAGAGTAAAAGGTTGGAAAACAATTTTACAAGCAAATGGCCCCAAGAAAAGAGCTGGAGCAGCCATTCTAATATCAGATAAAATTGATTTTCAACCTAAAGACATCAAAAAAGACACAGATGGACACTACATACTGATCAGGGGAAAAATCCACCAAGAAGAACTCTCAATTCTGAATATCTATGCCTCCAAATGCAAGGGCAACCCTCATTCTTAAAAGAAACTTTACTAAAGCTCAAAGCATACTATCGCCCCCTCACACAATAATAGTGGGTGACTTCAACAGTTGCGTACAAGTCTTTGCAAATTGACATGCACATTCCCCTAGAAATATCTACATTATTTTGATGATGTAAAAAATAAGATTGTTTGGCTAATTGTTTCTGTGTAAGGCCTATAATCTGCCTGGTATGCAAATCTGCTATGGCATTGTTCTCACTCACAAAAGGGATCTAAGCAATCTGGTATAAGTTCTTTTTTTTTTTTTTTGAGGCCAGTTTGGGAATTAGTTCTCTCGTGCCTTTTCTAAAATGTAATAAAGTAGAAGAGAAATGCAATGAGTAGCCCTTTACTGGAAGCCTGCAATCCTGCTTACTTTATGTAGTTTATGTGAGGGCTGAGTCAGTCTCAACCGATATGACTTCAAGAACACACTGGGGCCTTAGCTACATAGAGACTTCTATTTAGTCTGACCTTTGTACCAGAACATGTTGGCATTATCGCCATTGCTCTACATGCTTATTTTTTTTTTAATTTTACTTTATTTTCTAAGTTTTTTTATTTACATTCCCAAATGACTTTCCACTTTCCCATTTCCTCCCTCCCCGAAAGTCCTATAAGCCCCCTTCCCCTCCCTCTGTTTCCCAATTCAACCCCTCTCTTCTCTGTCCTGGTATTCCCCCTACATCCAGTCCTTTCCAGGACTAGGGGTCTCCTCCTTCCATCTTCTTAGAAATCTATTGATATGCGAATTGAGTCTTGGGTATTATGAGATTCTGGGTTAATTATCCCCTTATCAGTGACTGCATACCATGTGTGTTCTTTTGTGATTGGGTTACCTCATTAATGATGATATTTTCTAGTTCTGACCATTTGCCTAAGAATTTGGTGAATTTCATTGTTTTTAATTGCAGAGTAGTATTCCATTGTGTAAATATACCACATCTTCTGAATCCATTCCTCCGTTGAGGGACACCTGGGTTTTTTCCAGCTTCTGGCAATTATAAAATAGGCTGCTTATGAACATAGTGGAGCATGTATCCTTATTGCGTGCAGGGGAAGCCTCTGGGTATAAGTCCAGGAGTGGTATAGCAGGATCCTCTGGGAGTGTCATGCTCAGTTTTCTGAGGAACTGCCTAGAATGCTTTCCAGAGTGTTTGTACCAGCTTGCAATCCCACCAGCAGTGGAGAGAGTGTTCCTCTTTCCTCCACAGCCTCTCCAACAACTGCTGTCTCCTGTGTTTTGATCTTAGCCATTCTGACTTGTGTGAGGTGGAATCTCAGGGTTGTTAGATTTGCATTTCCCCTAATGACTAAGGATGTTAAACATTTCATTTAGATGATTCTCAGCCATTAGATATTATAAGGGTGAGAACTCTTTGTATCGCTTTGTACCCCCATTTTTAAATAGGGTTATATGGCTCTCTGGAGTCTGACTTCTTGAGTTCTTTGTATATATTGGATATTGGCCCTCTGTCAGATGTAGGGTTGATAAAGATCTTTTTCCCCAGTTTGCTGGTTGCGTTTTGTCCCTTTGACAGTGTCCTTTGCCTTACAGAAACTTTGTAATTTTTAGGGAGTTCCCATTTGCCAATTCTTGATCTTAGAGCATAAGCTATTAGACACCACAAAAGGTGGTCAAAGGAACACAAATTGGAAAGGAAGAAGTCAAAACTATCACTATTTGCAGACGATATGATAGCCATACTTAAGCCACCCAAAGAACTCCACCAGAGAATCTTACAGCTGAAAAACAACTTCAGCAAAGTGGCCCAGATTATAAAATCAACTCCAAACAAATCCAGTAGCCTTCCTATACTCAAAGGATAAGCAGGACTGAGATAGAAATAAGAGAAATGATACCCTTCATGATAGCCACAAACGATATAAAGTATCTTAGTGTGACTCTAACCAAACAAGTGTAAGATCTGTATGACAAGAACTTCAAGTCCTCTGAAGAAAGAAATGAAGAAGACCTCAGAAGATAGAAAAATCTTCCATGCTCATGGATTAGCAGGATTAATATAGTAAAAATGACCACCTTGCCAAACGCAATATACAGATTCAAGCAATCCCCATCAAAATCCCAACTCAATTCTTCATATTGTTAGAAAGAGCAATTCAAAAATTCATCTGGAATAAAACTATTCTCAAGAGTAAAAGAACTACTGGGCGAATCAGTATCCCCGGACTTCAAGCTGTACTACAGAGCAATAGTGTTAAAAAACCTCATGGTATTGGTACAGTGACAGGCATGTAGATCAGTGGAACAGAATTGAAGACCCAGAAATGAATCCACACTCTTATGGTCACTTGATCTTTTGATAAAGGAGCTATAACAATCCAGGGGAAAAAAAATAGCCTTTTCAACCGATGGTGCTGGTTCAACTGGAGGTCAGCATGCAGAAGAATGCAAATTGATCCATTCTTATCTCCTTGGCACTAAGCTCAATTCCAAGTGGATCAAGGACCTCCACATAAAACCAGGCACACTGAATCTAATAGAAAGGAGATACTAGGGAAGAACCTTGAACATATGGGCACAGGGGAAAATTTCCTAAAGAGAACACATGCCATTTTCAGTTTTAAAATCAAATGACTCAATGAAGTTCATTTAAGAGACGAGTGGGAATATATCCATTTTAAATAAATGTCCTTGAGACCCAGCAGGTAAATGACTGACACAAAACTAATTCAACAGGATTTGGTGGAAGTCTCTTGTCTCATAATGCTTTGTCTGGGTTATAGTTTAACTCTTTTCTTTTCTATTCTTTTCTTTTCTTTCTTTTTTCCACTTTCTTTTCTTTCCTCATCTTTTCTCTCTATCGGTCTGTTAGTCTGTCTTCTTCTAATTACTTTTTTAAAACCTTGTAGATCTTTTGCATATATTATTTATGGTTTCCTGGTGTTGTGTTTTGCATCGGAATTTTGTATATAGGAATGTATTTTTCTAGATATTTATATATGTATCTTGTACTTTCCCTTTGGCTCTTGTTCTAATGATAGTTTGCTTTTCTCTATTCTGGTTTGTTTGATTATATTGATTATATAATATTATATTATACTATATTATATCATTATTTTTTGCAAAGAAAGACAGAGAGACAACTCCATGAGTTTGGATGGGTAGGGATTTGTGAGAATCTTGGAAGTATTGGGGGAGGGAAAACTCTAAAAAAGATTTGTAATATATGGAAAGAAACAATTTTAGGATGACTTTTACTTTTAAAAATGCAAAAACAGAGATTCATATGATTTCATCTGCATGGAGTGATATTACTTTTCTTAAGTCCTTGACTTTCTCTGTATTCTACTTCAGTTCCATGATAACAGAAAGCAATTGCACAGGTTAGTTAATTCTGTCACTCTTCCTGATGGGATCTATCCCCATTGGGCCCATGATCCTTTTCTCCTATTCCTCCATAACCACTGTTTCAAAGTGGGTGTTCTGCATCAGTCTGAGTCAGTTGGTGGGTAGAATCTCTCTGAAGACAAAAATGCTTCTGTCTGCAAGTATAATAGACTAGTCTTAATAGTGTTAGAGAATGGTGCTTGACAATCAGATTGGTCTCAAATTATTGGTTGTCAATTCCCTCAGTCTCTGATCGATCCCCCCAAACCAGCATTTCTTGCAGATGGAATAAACTTGGGGGGATAAATGGTCATAAGAGGCAGATGGAAGGAGGGAACTGGGAGGGAGGTAGATGGAGAGAAAAAGGGGGAGAGGTCAGGATCATGTGTGGGGAAGGACAGTAGAGATGGCCTTGATGGCCTGAAAATGAATGGAAATCTACAACTGATGAGGATGAGGAGTTGTGAGGGAGGCATCTCCAGGATGAGACAGAGACATGGGATAAGGGAAGCGCCCAAGAATCAATGACCTTAGCTATGAATCACTACATTGGGGATATGGAACCTGAAGAGGCTACCTCTTATAGCTAGGCAGGAACTATAGAATCAACAAACACCCACAAATCTTTCAACTCTGTTCACTTTTTTCTTGTCAGATTTGTCCTATCTCAAGTATTAATGAAATGGTAACAACAAATTAAATTATTACCTCCATATTGAAAATTTATATTTAATAGAAAACACACGTTATTAATGTATAAAGTACAAAATAAAGATACATGCTCTAGAATTAATCAGTCATTTACCCTATAATCTTATATATATAAATATATATATATAAACATATATTTGTGTGATGTATTCCTAAATATATAAACACACTTTTTAATTCACATTGTTTATTTCTATGTGTTTTCAGGGTGATCTCTTTGTATTGTATAATCCATTGAGTGATATTTCCCTGGAAAGAGTATTTCTCCAGTCTAGCATGCCCTTAGCTGGATCTGATCAGAAAGCCTCCTCTCTGAGGACTAAATTTTATGATACCTCAAGCTATCATTGAAAGCTTCAAAAGTATGGAAGCAACCAAAAGTCCTACACAGCTAGGACACCTAGGAGCACAACAATGAACAGCTTGACATGATAGCTTAAGGGTACAGTATTAGTATGCTTATCTTGGTGGTAATGAAACCTTTTGAATTGGGTTTAAGGCTACTCCAACAAGAGAGAAATTGTGACTGGTATCGGAATCCTAGCCAACCAACTACCCAGTTCTAGCATATCATGGATCTTAGAGAAGTAGCTATAACCAATTTACTAAAATAGCATAATCCTTATGCATATAATCCCCGTACTTTATCAAAGAAATTTCTCTTTGCCACAGATGAATACCATTACAGGAAACCACAGTCAATCAAAATATAGAATTATGGAACACAGGCAAAATAGATACATATACAAAACAAGTCTTATATCAAAGCTTCCGTGAAAAAATTTTAAAAATGTTATCAGAAAGATTGTAAGAGCCACAGAAATGTTGGGTCTGTATTCACTCAGCAGATGGCAAGGCCTCTTGGGGAGGTGGAATATGGAGAGTTTGACTGAGCTTATCCCACCACCTCTGGGGCTAGGATTGGCTCCAGGGTGAGAAAAGTGAAGTCTTAGATTTGGGAAAGACAAATTTTTTAGGGGTATTCAGGCCTGCAATGAGGCCAGGGCCATGGGGCTCTCATACTCTTGTACATCCAGGCAGTGCTGGGAGCCATGGAAGAACTGAAAACAGAGTGGGGAACCACATAAAATGGGACCACATGAGCCAATAAAGCTTCTATATAGCAAAGGACACCATTATGAGAAGAAGAGGCATGAAAAAAATCTTTACCAGCAATACATCTGACAGGGATAAGCATATAGAATAGAGAAAGATCTCAAAAAATTCATGAAAACAACCCAGTTAAAGACTGGTTATTCAATACCATATAGCCATCCCTGAAAACTTGAACACTTGCATACAAGTAATATACAGACTGTGTTGACTGTGTTTATGTATTTATGATCTTTCTGTGTCTCTGTCTATGTTTCTCTGTGTGTATCTGTTTGGTCTGTATATGTGTGTGTCTGTGTCTATGTGTGTGTGAGTGTCTATTTGTGTGTCTGTGAGTTTCTTTCTGTATGCATGCATGCTTGGATGTGTGTGTGTGTGTGTGTATGTTTGTTTGTGTGTAATAATTAACAGAAGAAGAGCCAGGCAGAAGAGTAAGATGGATAGGGATAACAAATTCTGAAGACTGTGTGTGTGTGTGTGTGTGTGAACACAAAAACTTAAAAATAGCAATACAAAATGGGGTACCAAGACTTCACAAGTTAAGAAAGAAAGAAAGAAGGAAAGAAAGAAAGAAAGAAAGAAAGAAAGAAAGAAAGAAAGAAAGAAAGAAAGAAAGAAAGAAAGAAAGAAAAACTCTTTCAGGACTGGGTTATCTGATCTAGAGTTATTAATCAGTACGGTCTCATAGACAAACACTATAGGCTCTTGACATTGCCTTGAGTATCCTCCAGAACTTGATGGTAAGAACTTTTTGCTGTAGACTTGTGTATTTGAATCATGGAGCAGGAAGAATTAAGGTGGTAATGACATGGAAGCTTCACTCCTACTTGCTACCTTCCATAGCTCTAGAAGGACATAAGCACATGACCAGGGAGAAAAGGTGATCATCAATATTACCCAGCAGAGGAGACTGATACAAGGAATGACTGCCTTAAAAAATATGTCTACTAATGAAGTAACAGAACAAATGTTAGGGGAGCATCAATCTACATGCTGATCAAGATTTAAGGCCCATTCTATAAATGAAACACAAGCCTAAACTGTTATTGGAGACAAGAACTTGGGACTAGACAGGTCATAAACCCTTTAAAAGACCTCTACTACTAATGGCTTATTTAATCAGAAATAGTACTAACTAGATTTCCTAAAAGTTAGGTCTATGTCCTTGTATTAGTGGAATCCCTCAACCCTCTTCAGACAAGCTTCCTCTTGCAGTAGATAATGACTAACCCAGAGCCAACAACTGCTTTTATCAGCAGAGAACAAGAGACTAGAGAGTGTTTAGCTGAAAATCATACCTCTGCTGCCCCCAAGGCTTGAGATTTATGGAGGAAATGGAGTCATAAGATTATAAGAGGCAGATGTAGTGGAGGGACTACAAGGAAACAGATGATTTCCTAACAAAACAGGGCAAATTGCATATGTTAATTGCAACTGTTGTGACAACATGCACAAAAATTCTGCAAGTCCTAACCAGACGTGTATGGATGTAGGTGAAGGTGGATATTAAGTCCAACATAAGGAGCTGTAACACTCCTGTGTTGTCCAACACCTAAACGTATTTCACTTACACAATCTGGATTCAGTGAGCTTACAAATAAAGAGAAAGTTGTACCATATACATGAAAAAAAATACAAATTATTTACTTATAATTTTTATTGCACTCAATTATGAGTGAGTTTGTTACCACAGATAAGTCTATCCTTCTACCATATGAGTCTGAAGGTACTACCTAGTTTGTCAGCCTTAGCTGCAAGGGATTTTTACAGAGTGATGGCATCTGACTGGCTCACCATGAATAATGAGTGTACTTCTTAAGCACTTACCACACATCCTACTCTGAACCAGAGCTTTATGGTTAGTTTTGTACCAACTGGGGAGAAATCCTAAGGCTCGACCGAGTTCTTTCACCTTTAGGATAGGTTGCTTTAACAGTTGTCTCAGACAAGAAATTGGAAACTCTGAAGTGGAGACTTCTTCTTCTTCCCATAGTTTTGTAATATGATCAGAGTGGAGATTCCTTTCCTAAGTCTTACATTTACTTAGATATAAAGGGGCCCACAAACACTCGGTGTAATTAAGGGGAAACCCCACAAAACGGGTGGGTGTTGTAGGAGGCAGTGAGACCGAAGGATACCAAGAGAACACAGGCCTCACCAGAATCAACTATTTAGTGTTCATAAGGGGTCACTAGAATGAAGGGACAATCATGAAACTTACATGGGTCTGAGCTAGTTTCCCCTGTATTATGGTAAACTTGGTGAGCTTTGGTATGTATGTGTAGGATGTCCCTAACAGTGGGATGAGAATGTTGATCTGACTCTTTGTCTTTTCACCTCCACTTGGGAGCCCTTTTTTCGACTGGGTTTGGCCGTAACGTAGTCTTGATATGAAGGCTTGGTGCCTAGTCTTATACTAACTTGTCAAAGAGGTTGTTCAGATTGATTTTTTCTGTAGGGTCTGCTCTTATCTGAAGGGTTGAAAAATGAGAAGGAGTGGATATAGTGGGAGGGAAAGGACAAGTGAGGAGGTCTAGAGGAGTGGAAACTGTGGTCAGAATGTAATACTGTATGAGAGAATAATAAATAGATGTTCATAGGTAATAGACAGACAGACAGATAGATTGTAGATGGCAGATACCACCATCCATGCTCACTGTCCTACAATCAAACTTCAGTGCATTATGTGCTTTGGTTGACACACACATAACAGCCATAACTTGATAGAGAGAAAGACAAATTGAGAGTAGAGTAATATGATCATCTAAAGACAATAACCAGCTTGGTAACAGTGAACCTAAAAATAATCATGTGTGTGATTTCTAAATGTTTTTCACTGAAAGCCACTCTAGTTATTTGAAAATATAATGAATTCAAGAAGTTTGGCAAGAAAAGTGTAGTAAGTAAGAACTGCAAAACGAGCTCTCAGGATTAATGGAAATATCAAAAATGTCCGCTGGCTTAACCTGGAAGAAATTGAGCACGAAATATGTTTGTTGCAATGTCTCTTCCATTCAAGGTTGTCCTTTTGTTTTCATTAGGTTAGTCAATGGTTTAAATGTTGAAAGACGAAGATCAAAGTGGTAGAATGTCATTTTTATCACAGAACCAGGATTCGTGTCATCAAAGTGTTCTGTGTCTAAGGACATTAATCTGGAATCCCTGGCTCATGGAGGGATCGCTAGAATTTTCTAACTCTAAAGCCACTCTACCTCCTAACTCATCCAAGTTCCCTTAGTAGGAAAAACTGTCTGTGATATGAATCTCACACTGGAGGGATAGACTGACAACTACACTTTGTTTTAGCTCATCTAGACAAGATGAGCATAATTTTCTCCCATATTATAAGTGCTAAATTTTAGTATGTAATAAGTGGACTAATGGATATTTATTTTATAATGAATATCATATCTTAGAAATATTTTATTTTTTACTCCAAATTGTACATACATACTGTATATAAGTAAATATAATGAATGCATATTTTTACAATCATAATAATCCACTATATAAACAAAATATGATCAGAATGTGTGTTTATATTTCAGGAAATTCTAATAAGTAAAGTATTTGTATGATCCCATTACCTTCTACCAGTATTTCAGCTTTCTGGAAGTATAATTCTAAAAAAAAAAATAGAATGAAGAGAATTTTAAAAAAGGATAGAAGAAAGATAAGAAAAATAGAAATAAAGAAATTACATGATCATTTCATTAGAAGCTGTAAAAGCAATTTACAAATCCAACATCCTTTCATGTTAAAAGTCTTGGAAAGATTACGAATTCAAGGCACATACATAAACATAGTAAAATCAATATGTAGCAAACCAGTAATTATAAAAATAAATGGAGAGAAACTTGAAGCAATCCCACTGAACTCAGGGACTAGACAAAGCTGACCACTCTCTACCTATATCTTCAAAACAGTACTTGAAGTTCTAGCTTGAACATTTAGACAACAAAAGGAGGTCAAAATGATAAAAATTGGAAAGGAAGAAGTCAAAATATCACTTTGCAGATGACATGATGGTACACTTAAGTGACCCCAAAAATTCTACTATAGAACTCCTAAACCTGAATAAACACACCTTCAGAAAAGTAGCTGCATATAAAATTACCTCAAACAAATCAGTAGCCTTCCTCAACTCAAAGGATAAACAGGCAGTGAAAAGAAATTAGAGAAATGACACCATTCACAATAGCTACAAATAATACAAAATACCTTTGTGTGACTCTTTACAAGCAAGTGCAAGAACTGTTTGAGAAGAGCTTGGCAAGTCTCTAAAGAAAGAAATAGAAGAAGATCTTAGAAAATGAAAATATCTCCCATGCTCACGGATTGGCAGGATTATTATAGGAAAAACAACCATCTTGCCAAAAGTAATCTATAGAATTCAATGCAATCCCCAACAAAAATCTAACACAATTCTTCATAGAGTTAGAAAGGGCAATTCTCAAATTCATTTGTAATGACAAGAAAACCCAGGATAGCAAAAACTATTCTCAACAGTAAAAGAAAAACTTGGGGAATCATCATCCCTAATCTCAAACTGTACTATAGAGTAATTGGAATAATAAGTGCATGGTGTTGGTACAGTGACAGGCAGATAGATCAATGGAATAGAATTGATGACCCAGAAAATGAACCCCACACAACCTATGATCACTTGATCTTTATCAAAAAAGCTATACCCATCCAGTGGGAAGAAGACCAAATTTTCAACAAATGGTGCTGGTTCAATTGACAATCAACACATAGAAGAATATCAATTGGTCCATTTTATCTCCCTGTACAAAGCTCAAGTCCAAGTGGATCAATGACCTCCACATAAATCAGAATCTAACAGAAGAGAAAATGGGGAAATTCTCAAACACCATGGGGACAGCGGAAATTTTTCCCTGAATGGAATACCAATGGCTTAGGCTCTAAGATCAAGAATCAACAAATGGACCTCAGAAAATTGCAGAGTTTCTGTAAGGCAAAGGACACTCTCAATAGTACAAAGTAGCAACAACAGATTTGGGAAATATCTTTACCAAATCTACAATTGATAGAGGCCTAATATAAAATATATACAAAGAGCTCAAGAAGGTAGACTCCAAAAACCTAAATAACTCTACTAAAAATTGGGGAACAGAGCTAAACAGATACTTCTCAACTGAATAAACTCGAATAGTCTAGTAGAACCTAAAGAAATGTTAACATCCTTAGTCTTCAGGGAAATGCAAAGCAAAATGCCCCTGAGATTCCACCTCACACCAGTCAGAATGACTAAGGTCAAAAACCCAAGTGACAGCAGATGCTAGCAAGGATTTGGAGAGAGAGGAACACACCTCCATTGCTGGTAGGATTTCAGAAAAGTACAACAAGTCTATAAATCAGTCTGGTGTTTCCTCAAAAAACTGAACATAATACTACCTGAGGACCCAGCCATACCACTCCTGGGCATATACCTAGAAGATGTTCCAATATATAATAAGGACACATGTTCCACTTTGTTCATAGCATCCATATCTATACTATCCAGAAGCTGGAAACAATCCAGACATTCCTCAAAGGAGGAATGGATGCAGAAAATATGGTACATATACACAATAGAATACTACCCATCTATTAAAAACAATGACTTCATGAAATTTGCAGGCAAATGGATACATCTAGAATATATCATCTTGAGTGAGATAACCAAACCACAAAAGAGCACACATTGTATCCACTCACAGATAAGTTAATCTTAGACAAGAGTTTGGAATACCCATGATACAACTCACAGACCAAAAGAACAGGAAGACTAAAGAGTGGATGCTTCAGTTCCTACTTAGAAGGGGGAACAAATAAATCTAAGGGAAGTAGAGGATATAAGGGAAATTGGGAAGAAGAGAAGAGGAGTTGGGAAAAAGAGAGGATGAATCTGGCATGGAGCAGATGCAGGGAATGTAAAGAGGGTCAGAAAATTGAACAGAGGTGTGTAGGAATGGCAGATGGGAAGTGGGAGTAGCAACCAGAAAGTTCCAGATGCCAGGAAAGCAAGAGCCTCCCAGAACCACACGGGGGTGACATTAGCTGAAATACCCCATAAAGGGGAGAGAGAACCCTTATAGACCATCTCCAGTGTATAGGCAGGCCCCCCACCCCTGACTGAGTAATGGGGCTAGCCACCCATCTCCAAAAATTTAACCCAGAATTGCTCAAGTCTAAAGGAAATAGAAGGACAAAGAGTGGAGCAGAGACTGAAAGAAAGTCCATCCAGGGACTGTCCCACCCTGGGATCGTTCCCACTTGCAGACACCAAACCCAGACATTTACTGACAGAATCCTGATATAGCTGTCTCCTGAGAGGCTCTGCTGTGAGGTATTAGTGGGTAGGTAGGTGTGGGAGCACCCTCATAGAAGCAGTGTAAGGGGATATGGGATAAGAGGCTTGCAGAAGGGATAACATTTGAAATGTAAATAAATAAAATATCTAATTATAAAATAAGTTGAAAAATTAAAAATAAAATTTGAACAAATCCACTTATTTGTGCTTAATGTGAACAGCTTGATAAACATTGGAAATTGAATCATGATTCAACACAAGATGATGTTTCATGCAGAGAGGAGAATTCAAGGTTTTATTGTCAGACATAACAAGAGGAAACTTCTCACTCAGCACTACTCTGAATGGTTTGTCTAATCTTCTATGTTTCCTATGATAAACGGGTTTAAAAGTATGAGTGGACAATTCTTCACGAAATCTTCCACCACACACCATTTTGCGATAATATGTGATAAATGTATTCTAGTAGACTTTAATATTACTAGTACTTATCTATATACATATTATATTGTAATGTACATGATGCTTACAAATGTAAATGTGAATCACACTCAGAAAAGAGGTGATGCAATTGACAGAGTTTCCTGGGGAGAAAACACTGGGAGGAGCTCATGGGGAAAATTGTGCCACATACTTCATTTCTGAGATGACAAAAAAGAAAACAAATATCCATCCTCCAATTACACAAGACTTCCAGGTGAAACATGAGGTCAAACACTAGTGAATTTCATGAGAAAAGATGAGAAAGTCATATGGTTTGCTTATGTAGTAGTTGAAACTTATAAGTCTTCATGACTCAGCAAAATCTAACGAGAGTTACTCAACCCAAATAAGCCAGAACTTGTTTTCTATGGGAATCTTCCATCTCTGAGTATTTTCCTTATTGATTTATTCATTTTGCACATAACAAAGGACCCAAATAATGAAACAACTAGAATTTTGTGTCACTGCTGATGCTGACAACAGAAGAAATATGTCACAACTGAAAGAGGATGAGGCAATAACAATTTTTGTCATAATAGCATCATAAGTAGATGAATTAATAAACAATACTTTGTTACTACATATACCAATTTTCTGATATTCTATAGAAAAACAAAATCATTTGAAGACTGAGTTTTAAAAATGCTTAATTCTTTTTGGCATAATGGAATTCCAAATTTTAATGAAAACCTAAAGTCTATAGAAAGCACAATCTCTCCTTCATAAAATAGATTTAAAAATTGATCATAACTGAAGGATATGACTTTTTCTAATCTTTTAGTATTTTTTATTCACTTTACATCCAAATCACAGCCCTACTCCATCCTCTCCTCCCAGTCCACTCTTATAATTAAAATCCCTTCCCTTATTACTCCATATCCTCCACAGACAATGGGAGCCCCTTTTGGGTACCACATCACCCTGAGACATTCAGTCTCAGCAGGACTAGGTACATTCCGCTGCCACTGAGGCCCAAACAGGCAGTCAAGGTAGGAGCAATGATATCAAATGGTAGGGAATAGAGACCATAAACAGACCGCTCCAATCGTTAGGGTCCTACATAAAGACCAAGCTGTATATTTCCTGCAAATGTGTAGGGGGTCTATGTTCAGTCTGGCTAGCTTCCTGGTTTGTGGCCCAGGCTCTGTGACCCCCATGGTTCCAGGTGAGTTGATTCTGTAGTTCTTGTTGTGGTATCCTTGACTCTTCTGGTTTGCTCACTTCTAGCCCCCACCCTTCCAAAAGCCTCTGGAGCTCCTCCTGATGTTTGGCTGTGGGTCTCTGCATCTGTCATCATCTGCTGCTAGATGAAGTCAGGAGACAGTTCTGCTAGGTTTCTGTTTGTAAGCATAGAAGAGTATCATTAATGCTGTCTGTCAGGGCTTGAGTCTCTCATATGAGATGAGTCTCAGCTAGGGTGAATCCCATATACTCCCCATTTCCACTACTGTTCTAGGCCCCTCAAACTATTTTCATTTTCATTCCCATCCCTTGACTGCCAAGCTCCCCATGCCTGATCACAATTCCTTCCTCCTCTAACTGCCTCTCCTACCCAGTTCCTGCTCTCAGTCTGCCTGCAAAGTCTATTTACTTTCCCTTTGAGTCAGATTTTTTAATCCTTCCTTGGGAATTCCTTATTACCCAGTTTGTGTGTGTGTGTGTGTGTGTGTGTGTGTGTGTGTGTGTTTGTGTGTATTGTAGCACAGTTTTCCTGAACTTTGGGGACATTAGCCATGGCCACATATCATTACCTAATGTCCACTTATAAGTGATCACATACCATGCAAGTTTTTCGGGACCTAGGTTTCCTCACTCAGGATGATATTGTCAAGTTCCATAAATTTGCCAAATGTCTTTGTTTTTTAATAGTCAATATTCCATTGCATATGTGTACCACATTTTCTTTATCTATTCTTCAGTTGAGGGACATCTAGATTGTTTCCAGTCTTTGGCTATTACAAAGAAAGCTGCTATGAACATAACTGAGCAAGTGTCCCTGTGGTATCATAGAGCATCTTTTGGATATATGCCCAGGAGCAGTATTGCTGGATCTTGAGGTAGGCCTATACCCAGTTTTCTGAGAAACTGCCAAATTGACTTTAAAGTGTTTGTATTAGTTTTCACTCACCAGCAAAGGAGGAGTATTCTCTTGTTCCATATTCTTGCCAAAATGTGCTGATATATGCTTTTGATCTTGGCCATTCTGATGGGAATAAGATAGAATCTCAGAGTCGTTTTGATTTGCATTTCCCTGATGACTAAGAGTGTTGAACATTTCTGTTTGTCAGCTCTGTACACCATTCTTAAAATTGGATTATTAATAATATTGTACTTTCAATTCTTTAGGTCTTTTGTTTTTTGGGTGTTTTGTGGTTGTTTTTATTGATACAGAATACTGCTATGCAGACCAGGGGCCTTCACATCCAGATCCATATGTAGCAGCCTCCCAAGTGTTGTGATAAGAAGAATGAGATACCAACATATCACATTTGTTAATATAGCATACATTCAATAAGAATAGCATATAAGTGATTAAGATGAAGTTTGTTGATGAAATTATGCATATTTAAACTTTTTCTTTTTATTTACTGGGGTTACTAGTAAGAAAAATAGAACAAGATAGACTGAGATATAAAAATATGTTCAAATCATAAGGCTTTTATCAACTGAGGAAGTATTCATGTCAGCCAATATTTTGCTCACAGGAGTTCTAAGAGGAAGGGAACTAGGCAGATTGTATTTTGTGGGGAACAGGCATGTATACATGTGCCCTCAGATGTGTGTATACACACAAAAGTCTAAAAACAACCAACAATAACATTCCTCGCATTCTATCCAAGTTGGTGCCGATGTTGTTTCTTCCCTAGAAGACAGTAGCCTTACTATGAAGATATTCAAGAAAAATTTGTCAGAAGGACAAGCAGCAGCAAGGCGTCGATGAAAGCTTTCTTCCAGGAGTCAGGTGGGTGACCAGTTTTGGTAATAAATATTCCAACCTTCTGTTGACCATATCACTGTTAAACATCACTGCATACATATAATGAAACATTCTAAGCTGTTTGTAAGCTTCAGGTAAGCCTTCTCAAAGCTGTGTCCTATACAAATTACAAAATATAACATTTTTTTTTCTAAATTGTAGAACAAAACTGCTCTCAAAATGCCATGACACAGATTTCGTAGTTTTTATTTTCTTTTACAAAGAGCCAGACATACACTTCGATGCCAGTAACCCCAGTCTCAGAAGCTCATTGAAAGACAGCCTAATAAAACTGATAAACTTTTTTTTTTAAAGATTTATTATTATATGTAAGTACACTGTAGCTGTCTTTAGATACGCCACAAGAGGAACTGATAAACTTTAGGTTCAGGGAAAGGTTATCAAAAATAAACACAAAGAAATCAGAAAAATAAGCAACATTGACCCTCCAACTCTACAACTACCCAACCTGGCAGACACACACACATGTGTAGGCTACCTTCATAAACAATGTACAACCTCCCATACAATACTATTATAACTACTTCTACTACTGCTACTACCCATAAATAAAATAAACATATGTAGCATAGCCACAAACATAACAATCTCTATCCCACAATTCCACTGTGCTATGATTTTTTAATTCAACTTTCTATGAAATAATTTGGAAAACCATATTTAAAGTTAACCCTACCATATAGTTGTATCTACAAAAATTACTAAATTAAAATCATTGGACTCATATGCTCCCTCACACTTTATTTTTTTGGTATATATGATGTATTTAACTATCCAGTTTAATCCAGATGATCAATTTTGTTATCATAAATTACCAAGTACATCAATTGCCTCAGAGGAATTTGTCAATTTTTATTTATTTTATGTTACTCAAAAGGACAAATGTATATACACTGCCAATATGTCTTTCTACATAAAGTATTTACAGATATAAGAAAAATAATATCTTCATATATATGCTTTTTATTAATTCAAATGCAGGAGACTAAAACATTCCATTACTGGTTCAAAATAGTAAGTAAATGGTAATGTGAAATTTGGAGCATAATTTTTTGTTGCTGTTTTGTTTCTTAATTAATTCTTTGACAATTTCATATTTGTATTTTGATCCTATTTGTCAACCTGACTCCTCCCAGATCTACCCTCTTCCATATTATACAACACAAAATCATGCCCTTTTTTGTTTAAATAAACCATAGACTCCAGTTTGTAGTGACCATATTGTCTTAGATGTGGGACATCAATTGGGGAAGGTACATATACTGGTAGCCCTATCCTTAAAGAAAACTCAGTTTCCTTCCTCCAGATATTGTAAATTGTCCTTAGCTACTCAGTGAACTCCTTCCTACTCTCATGGGTAACACATTTTCAGTTTTATCTTTTATTTTTAAACCTATAATGCACAGAGTAAATTTTTTCCTTGAGTTCCGAGATTTACAGATTTGAAATCATTTTCTAATTTTATTAGTGAGATCTTCTATGTATATTATGTTGCCTTGTATATGGTGTTTTATTTTGTTTCAAACCTCATATTTAGAAAATGATCAACTTTTAGATTTAAATTGTTTTCATTCATGAAAAATTTGTATTTATTAGACCAAAGTTTGTGCCAATGAGTATAGAACTTTCTCTTCTTTCACTCTTAAATTTATTGCAGGCAGTTGCCATCACATATTTCAAGTGACCATATTGTATTCAGAGTTTTTTCTATTGCTAAGAGCACCTTATAAATTACTAGATTATGTGTCTTCTGTTTCTCACTTCTTTCATGTCTTATTAGAAAACAAATTAGCACATGGGGATTCTGAAATCTTTTTCCCAACAAGATTTTATGTGATCATACCATGAACCATATGTAGCTTTGTAACTTGAAGAAGCAATACAAACAAGTTAACAATAAAAAGAAAACAATTCTGGAATGAGAGAAAAATTACACCTATTTTCAATAATGTCCTTAATCTTTGAGAATTTCATACAATATACTCTAATATTTATCCCTCTCTCACAACTCTTCATGCTTTCTCCTACCCTCCCTTAATTCTCAACTTCTAATTTCTATTTGTTCTATTTTAGACAAAATAACAATTACAACAAAACGTATTGTGTCTAGTTTATACTGACTGATTTTTCCTTGACCAGGGGCTTTCTCTAGAGTGTGTTCCATATACCAAGTGTCACACCATTAAAGGATTCATTCTCCCAACATTAGTCAAGTGTCAAAATCTCCTCTGGTATGGGTGTGGCTTCTTTTCCCTCCATTCTGGCATTTTATTTGTAATGTGTTAGAGTATTCCTTCTGCATACTTGTCACAATCTTTGTAACTTCATATGTATATTTGCCGTGTTGTATGTGGAAAACTGTTTTCTTGAAGCCATCCACCACCTTTTTCTTTAAAAATTTTTCTGCCCTTTGTTCTGTATAGATCATTAATTCTTGAGAGGAAGGATGCATTATGGACATTTCATTTAGGACTAAGCATTCTTGAGGTTTTTTATTCTCTGAACATCAACCAGTTGACAGGTCTCTGTGTTGATTCCCATATACTTCAAAAAGTTTTTCTGATGAATGTTAAGAGATGCACTGACATATAGGTTTAACATTGTTATTATTTTTCCAGCTAAAAAGATAGAGGGAAAGTCAATTGCAAAGTGTGCTTCTGTGGTGTGTAATGGGTTAAGAGAGACATGGATACACACATGCAGATCCATTTAGTCCCAGGGTGATGTTCATTCATCCTGATATGTGTTTTGTCCTTGCTGTTATTTTCTGCTTCTTTCCCAAGAACTTAGAGGATGTGAAGTGAGAGGGCAAGAACATGAAGGCATGATCTGACTCAGAGGTCATGGAGGAGTGCTACTACTGGCTAACTCCAAATGGTTAGCTTAGGCCACTTTCTTTTTTTTTTTTTCATTTTCTAAGTTTTTTTTTATTTACATTCAAAATCATTTCCCCTTTCCCGTTTCCTCCCTCCCCGAAAGTCCCATAAGCCCCGTACCCTCCCTCTTTTCCCCATTCAACTCCCTCTCACGGCCACATTCTTATAGAACTTAAGACCAAAAAGCCAGGGATGGTGCTATGCATAATGCACTAGGATATCTAAAATCAATCAATAATTAAGAAAATGTCCTACATGCTTGCTAACAGCCTGATCTTTTGGAGGAGGAATTTTTCCATGTCTCTGATGACTTTTGCTCATTTCAAGTTGACAAAACTAGTTAGTCAGCACAAATTGACATAATCATGTATATAAGTTTACAGTCTACATATGCAATATTCAAGTTTAACAGGAAACTATGTGGTTTTTCTCTCCTAAATAAAAAATCCCAACCCAAGTAAAATAGTGTGTCTTGTATAGAAATGGTGGACACTGATTCTTGCAAATAATATAAGCAAACATGAATACAAAAAGTACTGAAGGACTGAAAATGACCTGCTGAACCACAACCACATGAATAGAGCAGATAGTAGAATACAAGTGATGTGAAAGAAGGAAGGCAATAGTTGGGATAAAGGTCTAAGTAGGGATGGACATAGGAGTTTATGAGGGAGGGAGGGAGGGAGTTAACTAAAACTAAGAATGTATGAAAAATCTATGGAAACCCACCATATTTTTGGTTTAAGTTTTGGGTTTTTATAAAACGTCAAAATAAAAAAATCTTGCAGGCTGATCCCAGGAAATATGTGTTATTAAAAAAAAACCTATAGTGTCAGGCTTACGATACATCCCTACGAGTCATGGTTGAGATAGTCACAAAAATCTTTAAGAAAGAATAGGTTGTTTCCACATGGTAAGGCTCTGCCATTGAAGGAATCTCATGCTTTGGCTATAAGCGCACATAATAACATCCATCTGACATTTGACAAAGATGACAAAACATGCCTGAAATAGATGACAGCATCTTCAACAAGTGTTTTTGAGAAAACAGAATGCCCACGTGTGGAAGAATTTAATTAGACCAACCTCTGTCACCATGCACAAAAATTAACTCTAAAAGAGTCACAGACCTCAATGTGAAATAGGAAACACTGAAAGTTATAGAATAAAACACAGGCAGAGTCTTTCATCATATAAGAGTAGGAAAGTACTTTCTAAACAGGACTCCGTTTGCCCAGAGATTGAGGCCATCAATGAACAAGCGGGATGTCATAAAAATAAAAATGTTCTGTACAACAAAGAAAACAAGTGAAAAGAGCACAAGGAGGAGAAATTCTTTCTCATATAGACATCATACAGAAGATTTAAACCAAGAACATATATATTTTAACTCAAAAGCAATGAGACAAGAAAACAAACAGAGCCTGGCAAGGTGGCACAAGCCTCATTTCACATTACTCAGGAGGCAGAAGTGGCAGAGCTCTGAGAGTTCAAGCCCAGCCTGGTCAGCAGAGTGAATTGTAGGACATCCAGGGCTATGTAGAGAGATACTCTCTCAAAAAATCAAAGAAAGAATAAGAGAGAAGTAGAGAGAGAGGGTGGGGCATCTATGTCTAAAATAGCTATGGATCTGAACAGAGAGTTCTCAAAAAAATGAAAAATGGGCAACTAAGAATTATCTCCAAAAGTGTTCATTATCCTTAGTAATTATGGAAATTTAAATTGAAACTACATTAAGATTTCACATTACCCTAGTCAGAATGGCTAACACCCTTCATAACTGCTATGGGGATATGGGGAAATGGAGCCCTCATTCACTCTTGGTAGGATTTGGAAACTGGTATAATCACTCTAGAAATATGTGTGGAGAACTCTCAAAAAAATAAAAAAACTAATAACAAATCTATCACCTGACTACCTCTTCCCCCAAAGAGTAGCAAAATCTACCTCCAACCAACCAGAAAACCTCCAACTTGCTGGGTAGCTGGCATAGCATTAGAAGGTATTATTCAGGCTGCTGAGAAGAAATAACACAATCATCTTTAGGTAACTGAATACTACATAGTATAATACTCACCTACTGGACATTATATGTCTCTTGGAGTTATAGTGATTTGACTTTGAAGGAGTAGTCAACAACTGCTCTCTGAACAGATCTGGAGATACTCCACAGAAGGAAAATCATACCAGGTACTGTAAACTGTAGAGCCAAGAACAGAAAACATCACTGATGAGGAAGCAATAAGATTTTAAGAGCTGGTGAGTGGAAGTTGGAAGGCATGTTGAAAACTTATAATGATTGTGCTTACTTTCACAAGAGTTACACAGTACTCAAGAAAGTCAAATTTCCAAATCAAACAAGAAAGGATCATTTTAAACTCCACCTATAAGTGAGGAGCTGTTATCAGTTAAAAGATGCTGGGAAAGGGAAATTATTATTCAGCTATTTTTCTACAAGTAGGTTTTCTATCTTCCCAGGGAAGGTCCCAACTCATATATGGATAGGCAACATGAAATAGACTTTATGGGTTAATTTAAAACTAAGAACAAGGAAGGACATTAAGTTGGGAAGAGAACATGTGAGGAGAGGCTCAGACAGGATGAGAGAGAGGAAATGGGTCTGAGCATGATAACATCATTGTGTACACACATTAAACTATCTAAGAATATGAAACATACACACACACACACACACACACACACACACACACACACACAAACACACTATCCTGATTTAGTTTCAGGATTAACCACAGAATAAATAGAAAGTGTTCTATGCTAAGTTAGGAAAAAAGAACTGGGTCTCATATTTGTTTCTCATTGGCAAAGTCTATGTCATAGTTAACTCTCATCATATGATGTCTAAGTGCTGAGGTTAGATGATGAGCTCATCTCAAGATAGAAATGGCAGTTTTTTTCTTCACTGTTCTCTCGGCAGCATGGAAGGTGCTAGAGGGGAAACAGGAAGCCTGACTGCAGAGTTTCATACAACTAAGTAAAGATTGGTTTAGACTCTGCGTAATCAATGTATTCTAGACATTATTTCTACAAACGTTTGTGATTCTCAATTACATCCGTATATGAAAAGAGTATTAAAGAGCTCTGTGAGGTATAATTAACACACATCATTTCACCTGCCTTAACTATGTAAATTTATGAACTTTTAAGAAAAATAAATTTACAAAATTGTGTAATTATCACTTCACCCAAGTTTATATAAACCTTTTACACAAACAATATAAAGTATCTTGATGTGACTCTAACCAAACAAGTGAAAGATCTGTATGACAAGAACTTCAAATCTCTGAAGAGAGAAATTGAAGAAGAACTTAGAAGATGTTAAAATCTGCCATGCTCATGGGTTGACAGGAATAATACAGTAAAAATGACCATCTTGTCAAAAGCAATATACAGATTCAATGCAATCCCCATCAAAATTCCAACTCAATTCTTTATAAAGTTGGAAAGAGAAATTCAAAAATTTATCTGGAATAACAGAAAGCCCAGGATAGCTAAATTCTCAAGAGTAAAAGAACTTCTGGAGGAATCAATTTCCCAGACCTCAAGCTGTACTACAGAGCAATAGTTATAAAAACGGCATGGTATTGGTACAGTGAGAGGCATATAGATCAATGGAACAGAATTGAAGTCCCAGAAATAAATCCACACTCCTATGGTCAATTCATTTTGACAAAGGAGCTAAAACCATCCAGTGGAAAAAAAGATAGCCTTTTCAACAAACGGTGCTGGTTCAACTGGAGCTCAACATGCAGAAGAATGCAAATTGACCCATTCTTATCTGCTTGCACTAAGCACAATCCCAAGTGGATCAAGGACCTCCACATAAAACCAGACACACTGAAACTAATAGAAAGGAAACTAAGGAAGAACCTTGAACATATGGGCACAAGGGAGAATTTCTGAATAGAACTCCAATAGCTTATGCTCTAAGATCAAGAATTGACAAATGGGACCTCATTAAATTACAAAGTTTCTGTAAGGCAAAAGACACTGTCAAAAAGACAAAGCGGCAACCAACTAACTGGGAAATGATCTTTACCAACCCTACATCCGACAAAGGACTACTATCCAATATATACAAAGAACTCAAGAAGTTAGACTCCAGAGAGCCAAATAACCCTATTAAAAATGGGGTACAGAGCTAAACAAAGAGTTCTCACCTGAAGAATATCTAATGGCTGAGAAGCACCTAAAGAGATTTTCATCATACATAGTCATTAAGGAAATGCAAATCAAAACAACCCTGAGATTCCATCTCACACCAGTAAGAATGAATGGCTAAGATCAAAAACACAGTAGACAGTAATTGTTGGCGAGGATGTGGAGAAAAAGAAACACTCCTCCACTGCTGGTGGGATTACAAGCTGATACAAACACTCTGGAAAGCAGTCTGACGGTTCCTCAAAAAACCAGGCAATACACTCCCAGAGGATCTGGCTATACCACTCCTGGGCATATACCCAGAGGATTTACCTGCATGCAATAAGGACACATGCTCCACTATGTTCATAGCAGCTTTATTTATAATAGCCAGAAGCTGGAAAGAACCCAGATGTCCCTCAATGGAGGAATGGATTCAGAAGATGTGGTATATTTACACAATGGAATACTACTCTGCAATTAAAAACAATGAACTCACAAAATTCCTAGGCAAATGGTCAGAACTGAAAATATCATCCTTAGGGAGGTAACCCAATCATAAAAGAACACACATGGTATGCAGTCACTGATAAGGGGATATTATCCCAGAATCTCGGAATACCCTAGACACAATTCACATATCAATAGATTTCCAAGAAGAAGGAAGGAGAGACCCATGGTCCTGGAAAGACTGGATGTTGGGGAATGCCAGGACAGAGAAGGGAGAGGGGGTTGAATGGGGAAAAGATGGAGGGAAGGGAGCTTATGGGACTATCGGGGAAGGAGGAAATGGGAAAAGGGAAATGATTTGGAATGTAATTAAAAAACCTTAGAAAATAAAAAAAATAAACCTTTTTATGAAGTTTCTATTTCCTCTGGTTATCATATTTTATATGTATTCCTCAAACTAAGTCTAATTTTCTATGAATCAATCACTAAACTGAATCTCACATAAATAGATTAATATCTATCTAAATAATAGATTAATTCTGACTGATATGTCCCACAATGTGAGCAGACATTCAGTGTCTCTCCAGGGTTCCTATTTAAGAATGAATCACCCCATATCTTGTTTTGAAGGCTATATCTTGACCTGCACTGGCAGTGTCAATCACAAAAAAGACAGATTCTATTTCCTTACCATTTATTAATACACATTTTAATGATGTACTCAAACATTCATAGCTGAAAGTTTCTCTTGGTACTTATTTTAAACACTAGGGAAAAGGCAACTAAGTCAAGGTAATGTTACTGAATCACCTAACACAGAATAGGTTTCCTTATGAATTTAGAATTAGTTCAAACCCATACATTTGATACTACAGACAATGGCAGGTAGTTCTGGCCTAACATGTTCAATCCATGTTAAGATGACTGTTTCTACTTTTTTATTTCTGGGTTTTAAAAAGGCTAGCTGTTGCAAACTCACCTCTATATGAAAGTCACTGTTTTCTTCCTTAAATACTATAGTGTATAAGAAATAAAACATACAGCAATATTAACCAACCAGTATCCCCAGAGCTCCCAAGAACTAAACCACCAACCAATGAGAATACAGGGAGGAACCCATGGCTCCAGCTACTTATGTAGCAGAGGATGGCCTTGTGGACATAAATGAGAGGAGAGGCCCTTTGTCCTGTGAAGGTTCATTGCCCCAGTGTAGGGAAATGCCAGGACAGGAAAGCAGGAGTGTGTGGATTAGTGAGCAGAGGCAGAGGCCTGGGGCGGGGGGGGGGAGATACGGTAGGAGATTTTCTGAGGAAAAATGAGGAAACAGGTAACATTTGAAATGTATATAAAGAAAATATCTAATAAAAAATAAAGTACTTCATTTACAAGAAAAAAACCCATAATCCTTTTATTACTATTGTTTTGTTTATTTACATTCCTAATGTTGCTCCCATTCCCATTCCACATGCCAAGAGTTTTTCACCCCATCCCCCATCCCCCATCCCCTTTGCTTCTGAGAGAGTCCTCCCCTACCCCCAAACACCCCCACCACCCAATCCCCTAGTCCTCCATCCCCTATGCCTCCTCAGCTCATCACTCTAGCATACCCTTTCCCTGGAGACATCAAGTCTCTACAGGATTAGGCCCATTCTTTCCCACTGAGCCCAGTCCCCTGATGCATATGTGCTAGGGGCCTTGGACCAGCCCATGTATGCTCTTTGATTGGTGGCTTAGTCGCTGGGAACATCGAGGTGTCTGGAGTAGTTAATAGTTTTGTACTTCCGATGGGACTGCTATTCCCTTCAGCTCCTTCAGTTATTCCCCTGACTGTTCCATAGGGATCCATGACCTCAGTCCAATGTTTGATTATATGCATATGCATCTGTCTCAGTCAGCTGCTGGTAGAACCTCTCAGAAGACAGCCATAATAGCGTCCTGTGTACAATGATTCAACAGTAATTGTGTCAGGGTTTGGTGCCCACCCATGGGATAGATCCCAAGGTGGGCCAGTTACTGGATGGCCTTTTCTTCAATCTCTGCCCAATTTTTTTTGTCTCTGCATTTCTTTTAGACAGGAATAATTCTGGGTCAAAAATTGAAGGTGGGTTGGCAAACCTATCCCTCCCCTGGAGACCCTGGCTACCCAATCCTTATTTTTTTCTATTTTAAAGAAAATATTAGAAATGTCAAAACCTGCTAAACCTATGAACATAAACCCATGGGGTTTATTAACTCACTACATCTCCATTTTGAAACTTGTTGGCAACTTTGAACACAGTCTTGACCTGAGCAACCATTTGTACTTTGCCCTATTCAAATCTCACAACCTACCTCCCATGAATGCCTCCTGAAACACTTCAGCTCAGATTTCTGGTTACCCTTTGGAAAGAAGCACAATGTGTTTATTTGTTGGTATATGTGTGCGCATGTGTGCATGTGTGTGTGTGTTTATTGTACTTACAACATTTCTGCTCTTGTACACATATTTAATAATGGGAAACATTTTTAAAATTTTGTACCATCATTATTCAGCAATAAAATACCAAAATCATACCTCATTGATATGTGTTGTATAGAATGTTTAATTTAAAGAATTTTCAAACTCATTGACTTCAGTTTTATAAAATTATATCCTGAACATGTGTCATGATATATGTTGTATAGATTAGTACAAGTGAGGGAAATGGCTTTAAGAGATTCTGAAGTAACCCTAGTACCTATGACATATTTACAAAATGGAAAATTCCGTTTACAGCAAACATTTATTTTATTTCAATAATTATAGGAAAATGTGCAAAGTTTAGGATTAGTTTTATTAGTAAGAATTGTGACATGCCTACCCAGAGTTTAAAATAGGATGAAAAACATTATGTTTTAAAGATAAGAAGAATTTCTCTAGAAGACCTATAGAGACGCTGAGTTCTAGTTGTTACACTATTATGTTAACCTGAAAAAAATGTAGAATTACGGAATTTATTTGAAAGATTATTTCAACCGGAATAGCCTGGAGGTTGGGAGAGGACCTTTCAATGCTAAGAGCACTGTAACCATAAGTTGAACAAGTATGCTAAGTATTCAGTAGAAAGATGTTTTATGGCTCCCCTCCCACCAAATGCACAGCAGATTAACAAGGCAGAAAGGAAATGCACAAAGGTGCTGGTCATGAGTAAGTAGGAGGAATGGCAGCCAACAGGCTAGAAGAGATGAAAATGATAAACCTTGGTTAGGACAGAATCTGACACAAATTAAGTGAAGTATTGCATTTTCATTGACCACTCATCATGGGTAAATAGAAACCATCTGAAAAGTTTAAGCTAACTTATACAGAGAAAGGTATGTCCTTCCCATTCTAAACCATGTTTTTAAGACAAACAGATGAAAAGAAGTTTCATCGAGGTTTCGTTTTCAGAAGTCTAAGGGTTAAACCCCATTCAAATTTACTCATAAATGTCAAAAAATTGGAAATGTAATGAGACACAGGAATGAGTTGTGCATTTTCTGCTGCTTGTGAATTTTCAGTGACCTACAGAGAGTACAACACAACCCAGGACAATGACTAATTGTTGAACTGATAACTTTAGCGGTCTGCTTATTCTAACCGGAGTGATAAACTGTAATTATTTAAACAAAAATTTGTCTTAATTGTCTAATTTGTCTTTTGTAAAGGCAATAGTGATTGCCTCATCTCACTTATCAAGTAGTTCAAAGGTTCAAATATTAAGATGATTTTTAGTTTGCTTGGGAATAGAGAAAACACACATGGTATTTCAATATGTGAAAGATGAGCATTGGCTGAACAATTGAGCATTGAAATCTGAATAGATGAAGTGCTCTGTGTTCTCTCACTGCTGCCTGGGAAGAACATACAGTGCCCCCCTGCCCAGTGCTTACCCCAAATCTGGCTCAAGTAGAGAAGATCTTGAGCAAATTCTCAGACAAGAAGTTGGAACTTGCTAGAGCTCATGAATTCTAATTCTCCTCTGTCAGTACATTTTTTTTTTTTTTAGAAAATTCCAATTGTAATAAAAAATGTAGAGAAGCTCTTTTGAGGGGTGCAAATTTAACCTGTGTCAGCTTTTATTTTTAAGATCCTTAAGGCAACACAGCAATATTAACCTAGTGAGAGATTGGCTTACTTAGATTGGGTTATTTTATCTTTAGTCAAGTAACATCTGTGGAACCAGCTCCGAAGACTCTGGTGGATTGTCTCAGATCCTCCACTCAAGACTTCAGGCAGATTTGCATTTGCATCATGGGTGTGTCATTTCAGCACTGTGGCCTACAACATTATGAACTATAAATAGGTTTTATACTATAATTTCTTCATGACATTTCTGGAAGATTGAATGAAATTGTACATTTGAAAATAATAAATCCAACTCTTTAAGAAACAATCCTTCACGAAATTCCTAGGCAAATGGTCAGATCTTGAAAATATCATCCTTAGTGAGGTAACCCAATCACAAAAGAACACACATGGTATGCAGTCACTGATAAGGGGATATTGACCCAGAATCTCGGAATACCCTAGACACAATCCGCATATCAATAGATTTCTAAGAAGATGGAAGGAGAGACCCCCTGGTCCTGGAAAGACTGGATGTAGGGGAACGCCAGGACAGAGAAACGAGAGGGGGTTGAATGGAGAAAAGAGGAAGGGAAGGGGGCTTATGGGACTTTCGGGGAGGGAGGAAACGGGAAAGGGGAAATGATTTGGAATGTAAATTAAAAAAATAAAATAAAATAAATAATAAAAAAATAAACAAAACAAAACAAAACAAAAAAACAAGAAACAATCCTTTTTAAGAATTTAGCTTAAAGTGTTCTGAACTCCCCAGGATTAAGATTCTGACAGGTTTATAAAGTGATCATTTCCATTTCCCTCATGTGATCAAGGAAGAAGCCGACCTTCCCCAAATGGGGCTTAGCCAGCTACAAAAGGAATGTCTATCGAATGGTAATAGATTATTTAGATTTGCTTCTTGAACATGCAAGAAAACTGAGCACCAAAATAGACAAATTTTGCTTTCACTGAACCAAGTAGTCAGAGCCAGAAGGAGGAAAAGGCATCTAGGTGAGTGTTTGCCTCATATTGCTTCCTGTGACCTTCCAGTTCATTCCAGGGCTGTACAATCATATACAAGAGTTTTGTCAGGAGACACATATATGCTTAGTTATAATGTTGTGTATTTCTATGACACCAACATCAATTATTTTTTATTTTCCTATTGTTTTAATGTAGGAAACTGAAAACAGTATCACAGTGTATCCAATATAAATAGAATGTGATATTTTGTTGTGATGAGGGACTTTTCAATAGAACTAAGTTTGTCACAGATTTATGCTTATAGCACAAACAAAATGAATAACTGAACTTTAATGTAAATTAATTTTAATATATATTAATCATTTTTAATAATTATAATTCAGTTTATCTTGACTTTGATCTAATGTAACTATTTTAAAATAGAAAAGTAGCTAGTTATATTTATTTGATCAATAAAATGTACTCCTATTAATATTGGAACATAAATACAGTGAGTACATATATACATGGGGGGAGAGGGTAAAATGAATTGTCTCTTATTTTGTTAACATCCTACAAGGAATCCTCTGAATATTTTAATATCCCTTATCTCTGAATAAAAATAGTGTAAATATTCATGTGCACCAATGAATAAAACATATTAATTAGGATATATGTCATTTCACTATACATATTTTGAAAGAGTTTAGGTCATTTATGTGTTTCTCCAACAGCATAGAAAAACAGACAAAAAGGTTGTAATACCCATGATATAACTCACAGACCATATGAAGCTCAAGAAGAAGGAAGAACAAATTGTGATGCTTCAGTCCTATTTAGAAAGGGAAAAAAATAATCACAGGAGGTAATGGGAAAGAGGGACCTTGGAGGGAAATGGGGGGGGTGAAGGAGGGCAGGATCAGGTGTTGGAGGACACAGGGAGAAGTATGTAGGATCAGGAAATTAAAAGGAGGTGTGTAGCAGTGGGAATGGGGAACTGGAGATAGTCATTAGGAAGTCCAAGATGCCAGGTGTAATGGCTAGTTTTCTGTGTTAACATGACTCAGTTTGGAGTTATCACAGAGAAAGGAACTTCAGTTGGGGAAAGGCCTCCATGAGATCCAGCTGTGAGGCATTTGTTCAGTTGGTGATCAAGGAAGGAGGGCTCATTTTTATTGGTACCATCCCTGGGCTGGTAGTCTTCCGTTCTATAAGAAAGCAAGATGAACAAGCCAGGGGAAGCAAGCCAGTAATAAACAACCCTCCATAGCCGTTGCATCAGCTTCTGCTTCCTGACCTATTTGAGTTTCAGTCTTGACTTCCTTTGGTGATGAACAATAGTGTGAAAGTGTAAGCTGAATAAATCCTTACCTCCCCAACTTGCATTTTGGTCAGACTAAGACAAATTGGTACCAGAAGTGGGGTAGTCCTGTGACAACTTGTCCATGCTTTGGGGAGGTATGTCAAAGGATTTTGGAACTTTGGCTAGAAGATACATTAGGTGTTAAGAGCTTTATGGGATGCTGTGTAAGAGCTTGGAAGATAATGTTGAGAACAGTGTAAAAGACAGAGGTCTGGCTTGTGAAATTTAAGAGGGAAGCTTAAAGACTCTTATCAGGGCCACTGGTATTTTGATTGGGATGATTCTGTGGTTTTGATTATCTGCAACTGAAGAATCCACTGTGATTAACAATATACCAGAACTATTGAAGCGAAATCTTTTCATTACTGGGACTATTAATGCTGGTTAGCTGGAGCTAAGAAATTTGCAGTGATTAAAAAGAGACCAACATCATTGAGGTGAAATCTTCTGGGAAGTGTTTTCTAAGAGTACACAGAGGCTGTGTTCCAGAGATAACCAAGGTTGTACCTTGTGCTGTAGTTGGACTTGGTAATGTGTAGGAGTCACCCAGGAGGTACTGGTTTTGAAGACATGAAATGTTCATGAAGATCAGCTAAGGCTTGGCACTGTGAGAGACCATGGAAGGACATTAGTAAAGGTACAGTCTCAGTTGCAATTGATGACCCAGTACTGAAGGGATCATGCAAAGTAGTTGAGGCTTAGCACCATGAAAAGAGCATATGAGAGGCTATTGGTGAATCCTAATTACTGCAGAAGGCAGCAGTGATTTGGAGATGACTGTACCATGAGATGAGCACCAAGAACAGCAACAGCAATGGAATATAGTCAGCTGGAGCTTAGATGACAAGGTGTGTGCTACAAAGAACAGGGCTGGAAAACAACACAAGCACTTGGAGGAGCCCAGAAGATAATGAGATAGACCCCAGATATTGGGTCTGAGTTTGATTTTACTTTTGATGGTGACTGTGCCCTGTTATTTTTCCCTCTTGAAAGAAGAAAGTATTTTACTGGAACCCAGAGTTAAGAAACTTTGAATTTTTAAAAGACTTTGAATTTTAATAGATACTGGATATTTTTAAAGGATTGAACTTTTAATTTGTAAAGACTGTGGGACTTTTAAATTTATTTAGGACTTGGGAATGAATAAGAAAGTAGGGTTGAGATTTAATAGTGATGTGTTTGTGTGTCAAGTTGACAAGGGGATAATTGTACTGGATGGTTTTGTGTGTCAAGCTGACACAGGCTGGAGTTATCACAGAGAAAGGAATATCAGTGGGGGAAGTGCCTCCCTGAGATCAAGCTGTGGGGCATTTTCTCAGTTGGTGTTCAGGGGGGAGGGACCACTGTAGGTGGTGCCATCTTTGAACTGGTTGTCTCTGAGTTCTCTAAGAAAGCAAGCTGAGCAAGCCATGGGTAGCAAGCCAGTAAGTAACATCCCTCCATTGTCAGCTCCTGCTTCCTGACCTGATTGAGCTCCAATCCTGACTTCCTTTGGTGATGAACAACAGTGTGGAAGTGTAAGTTGAATAACCTTTCCCCACCCCCCGCATCTTGCTTCTTGTTCATAATGTTTGTGCAGGAATAGAAACCCTGACTAAGACACCTGGAAAACAAGAGGCTCCCAGGACCCAACAGGAATGACGTTAGCTGAAATACCCAACAAAGGGAGAGATAACCTGTAGAGACCTTATCCAAGGTTTAGGTATGACGCCCTGTTGATTGATGCAACTACCCATTCATCTCAAAAATAGCAATATCCTGTCTAAAGCAAATGAAGGGAAAAAGAGTGGAGCAGAGACTGAAGGAAAGGCCCTCCAAGAGACTGCCAAATGTAGGGATCCATTCCATCAACAGATACCAAACCCAGAAACTATTGTTGATGGCAAGAAGAGCTTGTTAACAGCAGCTTCGTATCCCTGTTCCCTAAGAGGCTGTACTAGAGCTTAACAAATACAGATGTGGATGCTCACAGCCAACCATCAGACAGAGCCCTGGAACCCCAGTGGAGGACAGAAAGGACTTATGGAGCTGAAGGTGTTTGTAGCCCTATAAGAAGAACAATAATATCAACCAAGGAGACATGCTCCCCCCAAGAGTTCCCAAGGACTATTCCACCAAACAAAGTTGCACATTGAGGGACCCATGGCTCCAGCTGCATATATAGCAGAGGATGGCCTTATCTGGCATCAATGGGAGAGGAAGCCCTTGGACTTGTGGAGGCTTGATGCCTCCACATATGGGAATGCTAGGGCAGTGAGGTGGAGTGGGCAGGTGGGTGGTGAAGCACCCTCATAGAAGCAGGGGTGAGGAGGATGGGATACAGACTTTGTGGAGGGGAAACCAGGAGGGAGGATAACATTTGAAATATAAATAAATAAAATAACCAATAAAAAAAAATCAGTATTTTTGTACCAAAATGAGACAATGAAATCCTTCTACTTTTGTCCCAGTACATATTGTTCTACTTATTGTACATCCATTACTATTTTACAGACATATTTGGTCTCATCAAGCCAATTTAATATTTGTATTATATTTTGGATCTGGAATGTTCATAATATTAAGTAATTATAAGACCAAGGCAATATCAATAGGATAAAGTTGTACTTTATGGTTTATTTATTTATTTATTTATTTATTTATTTATTTATTTTATTGGTTATTTTATTTATTTACATTTCATGAACATCCACATCTGTATTTGTTAGGCTTCAGACACATGTGTGAAGGAGGGCAGCCTCTGTTGATGATTTAGAAAGTGGACCCTGATAGGAGGAAGATAGGCATCTGTGAGCATGCTCTTGAAGAAAGATTGGCCACAACCTTTTCCTCATCCATCCTGTACTTCAGTCAGCTCCACTCTGTGCTCTTACCTTGACACAAAATAAACATACACTAGTAGCACTGAGTATAGCTAAAATATACTGAGGACATATTGTAGTCAGGCATTATTATTGACAGATAATCACTGCTATGACTTCTTTGTATTCTGTCAAATATTTTAGAAATCTCTACCTGAATGTTCCCTACAACTTGGAATAATGTTTCTTAGAATGTGGAAGTATGTTTTAAACTTAGCAAACTACAGAATGCAGGGGCCGGATGAAGAAGTTATATTGTTAGGTGTGTGCTTTTGAAGGCTCCACCCACCACTTTTCCAATCTGTGTCCTAGTAGCTTTTCTCTTGGACTTTAGAACCAGCAACTCTCATTAAAACATAAAATTTTTGATGCCTTAGAATAGGAGGATGCTAGATTGGTGAGGTGGGTGGGTGAGTGGAAGAGCACCTTCACAGTGGCAAAGGTGAGGGGGGTGGGATGGGGGTTTGCAGAGGATCAGGAAGGGGACAACATTGGAAATGTAAATAAATAAAATAATCAATAAAATAAATAAAAAAATAAATAAACAAACAAACAAACCATAAAGTACAACTTTATCCTATTGATATTGACTTGCTTTTATAATTACTTAACATTGGCTTATCTCTCAAACCTTTTATTTGTATCTTCTCATGAAAAGTCATAGAATTTTGCTATTGCTCACAATGTAATTTCACTTGCTGTGGGTTCTATGACTTCCTGTGCATTATTTCAGCAATATAGGGAATGGTGTTTGCCCTTTGCTCCTGTCAATAACATTTGATAAGCATTGCTTTTTTTTTGGCTTGTTTTGCCTCCTTGTCTGCTTTAGAGTGTAATTATATGGCTATGTAGAAGCCATTGCGTGGTGAGTTTCATTCTACAGAGATCCTGACCTACCAGGAACTCCAGACAGCATTTAGTAGCCAGTTCTCTTACCACCAGTTCACTTGTCAACTGACACAGAATCAGTGACAACAAACTTCTTTTTTAAAAAATATTTTTATTAATCATTCAAGTTGTTTACATGTCAAATGATATCTCACTTCCCAGTTAACCCTGCACAAGCCCCCCATCCCACAACCTCCCTTTCCCCACTCCCCTTTGGGTCTAAAAGGGTACTCTCCCACCCACCCACCGTCTCCTGCCCCACCCCTCCAGCATTACATTACACTGGAGCATCAAACCTCCACAGGATCAAGTGCCTCCCTTCCCATTGATGTCAGACAAGGCCATCTTCTGCTTCATATGTATCTGGAGCCATGTTTCCCTTCCTATACACACCTTGGTTGGTGGTCTAGTCCCACTTGATGAGAACTTGATGACCTGGCCAGATGATGTTCTTCCTATGGGGTTGAAATCCCCCTCAACCAGTCCTTCAGTCAGCTCCCCTACCAGGATCCCTGAGCTCAGTCTGAGGGTTGGCTCCAACCATCCATATCTACTTTAGTTAGTTTCTGACTGAACTTCCCAAGGACCAGCAACATCAGATTCCTGTTAGCAATACCACAGTGTTGGGTTTGGTGTCTACAGACACGATGGATCCCTAGAGGTGGGGCAGTCCTCGGATGGTCCATCCTTCCATCTCTGTTCCAATTTTTTGTCCCTGGTCTTCCTTTGGACAGGAACATTTCTGGGTTAAAAATTTTTAAAAGAATGGGTGGACCCATCCGTCAACCAGAGACCATGCCTATCTACTGGAGGTGGTCTCTACATGTTCTATCTCCCATTCTCTGTCAAAATCATTCCTGTTGAGTTCAGGAAGCCTCTCATTTCCCTGGATGTGGGACCCTCAAGTGGAAATCCCCAGGCCTTCATCCCCAGCCCCCATTACATATTTTTATTCAATTTCCTGACAACAAACTTTTTTTTCCAATTGGTAACTTACAAACTTATTTATTTATTTATTTATTTATTTATTTATTTATTTATTTTCTAAGTTTTTTATTTACATTCCAAATCATTTCCCCTTTCCCGTTTCCTCCCTCCCCGAAAGTCCCATAAGCCACTTTCCCTCCTTCTTTTCCCCATTCAGCCCCCTCTCCCTTCTCTGTCCTGGTATTCCCCTACATCCAGTCTTTCCAGGACCAGGAGTCTCTCCTTCCATCTTGTTGGAAATCTATTGATATGTGAATTGTGTCTAGGGTATTCTGAGATCCTGGGTTAATATCCCCTTATCAGTGACTGCATACCATGTGTGTTCTTTTGTGATTGGGTTACCTCACTCCGGATGATATTATCCAGTTCTGATCATTTGCCTAGGAATTTCATGAGTTCATTATTTTTAATTGCAGAGTAGTATTCCATTGTGTAAATATACCACATCTTCTGAATCCATTCCTCCGTTGAGGGACATCTGGGTTCTTTCCAGCTTCTGGCTATTATAAATAAGGCTGCTATGCACATAGTGGAGCATATTTCCTTATTGCATGCAGGTAAAGCCTCTGGGTATATGCCCAGGAGTGGTATAGCAGGATCCTCCGGGAGTGTCATACCCAGTTTTCTGAGGAACCGCCAGACAGCTTTCCAGAGTGGTTGTACCAGTTTGCAATCCCACCAGCAGTGGAGGAGTGTTCCTCTTTCTCCACATCCTCGCCAACAACTGCTGTCTCCTGTGTTTTTGATCTTAGCCATTCTGACTGATGTGAGATAGAAGCTCAGGGTTGTTTTGATTTGCATTTCCCTAATGACTAAGGATGATGAACATCTCTTTAGGTGCTTCTCAGCCATTGGATATTCTTTAGGTGAGAACTCTTTGTTTAGCTCTGTATCTCATTTTTAATAGGGTTATTTGGCTCTCTGGAGTTTAACTTCTTGAGTTCTTTGTATATGTTGGATATTAGTCCTCTGTCGGATGTAGGGTTGGTAAAGATTATTTCCCAGTTAGTTTATTGCCTCTTTGTTTTTTTGACAGTGTCTTTTGCCTTACAGAAACTTTGTAATTTTATGAGGTCCCATTTGTCAATTCTTGATCTTAGAGCCTAAGCTATTAGAATTCTGTTCAAGAAATTCTCCCCTGTGCCCATATGTTCAAAGTTCTTCCCTAGTTTCCTTTCTATTAGTTTCAGTGTGTCTGGTTTTATGTGGAGGTCCTTGGTCCACTTGGAATTGAGCTTAGTGCAAGGAGATAAGAATGGGTCAATTTGCATTCTTCTTCATGTTGAGCTCCAGTTGAACCAGCACCATTTGTTGAAAAGGCTATCTTTTTTCCACTGGATGGTTTTAGCTCCTTTGTCAAAGATCAAGTGATCATAAGAGTGTGGATTCATTTCTGGGTCTTCAATTCTGTTCCATTGATCTACATGTCTTTTCAATATAGTACTTGAAGTTCTAGCTAGAGCAATTAGAGAACAAAAAGAGGTCAAAGGGATACAAATTGGAAAGGAAGAAATCAAACTATCACTATTTGCAGATGATATGATAGTATACTTAAGCAACCCAAGGAACTCCACCAGAGAACTCCTACAGCTGATAAGCAACTTCAGCAAAGTGGCCAGATATAAAATCAACTCAAGCAAGTCAGTAGCCTTCCTATACTCAAAGGATAAGCAGACTGAGAAAGATATAAGAGAAATGATACCCTTCACGATAGCCACAAACAATATAAAGTATCTTGGTGTGACTCTAACCAAACAAGTGAAAGATCTGTATGACAAGAACTTCAAGTCTCTGAAGAAAGAAATTGAAGAAGATCTCAGAAGATGGAAAAATCTGCCATGCTCATGGATTGGCAGGATTAATATAGTAAAAATGACCATCTTGCCAAAAACAATATACAGATTCAATGCAATCCCCATCAAAATCCCAACTCAATTCTTCGTAGAGTTAGAAAGAGCAATTCAAAAATTCATCTGGAATAACAGAAAACCCAGGATAGATAAAACTATTCTCAAGAGTAAAAGAACTTCTGGGGGAATCAGTATCCCCGACCTCAAGCTGTACTACAGAGCTATAGTGTTAAAGGCAACAAACTTCTTAAATATTTTTCCATATTACACCTCAATTATAAAATATGTACATAGTGATGCTCAAAACATATTTGGTGTTAATATGTTAAACAGAATCGAGTATCCAGACCACATGTAGAAACACTCATTCATCTCTTTCAATTTTTAGGTATTTTTCAAAGATTATTTCAAGTATATTATAGAAAAAGAAAACATACAAATAAGTAAATGAAAGTGCTTTTAAATTTTGAATAAGGATTTTTTTAAGTCTCTAAGTAGAATGATTTTTTATAGGTTGTATCACTTTTTGAATTAGCATATTAATTAAATATCAGCTTATTGAGTACAGAAATTATATCTATCAGTTAGATAAATTATTTGTAAAGTTAGTTCACATTTTTAAGTAAAGTTAGTTCACATTTTTAAGTAAAGAAGAGTTGTTATACTTCTAGAGGATATCACCTCACCCACCCACCCACTCCCACTCCTGCTTCCCTATTCTGGCATGCCCCTACACTGGGCATATACATATATATATTCACATATATATGTATAATGATGATGATCTGTTTATGGTGATGTCTGTCTGTTAGCTGGGTGAATTGGAGTCAGAAAGGCTTCAATTCTTTCTAAAACCCTATTTAATGTTTCCATAAAGTGTTTCTCATATCTCTCCATGTGATTATTTCTGTGTCATTCAATAAAGACAAAGACTAAGGATTTTGTTAGGAACACACACACACACACACACGTATATGTATTTGTTTATGTATACATATATATGCATATGTGTATATACATACATACACTCAGAGAGACTGAGAGACAGAGATATAGCGACAGAGAGATAGATAGACAGAAGACAGAATTAATGCACGACCAAATTCACACTAATAAAACAGACAGGATATGATAAAAGCATCATGAAAAGATAATCAGTGAATTCAAATCGATGCTTGCTCTTGGCTATTCCAAAAGGAAGTATTTTGACTTCTTCTCTTCAAGTGAAGTGCATTCATTTTCTTTTTTTTTTATTTTCTAAGTTTTTTTTATTTACATTCAAAATCATTTCCCCTTTCCTGTTTCCTCCCTCCCCGAAAGTCCCATAACCCCCTTCCCTCCCTCTTTTCCCCATTCAACCTCCTTTTGCTTCTCTGTCTTGGCATTCCCCTACATCCAGTCTTTCCAGGACCAAGGGTCTCTCCTTCCATCTTGTTGGAAATCTATTGATATGCGAATTGTGTCTAGGGTATTCTGAGATTCTGGGTTAATATCCCCTTATCAGTGACTGCATACCATGTGTGTTCTTTTGTGATCGGGTTACCTCATTAAGGATGGTATTTTCAAGTTCTGACCATTTGCCTAGGAATTTCGTGAATTCATTGTTTTTAATTGCAGAGTAGTATTCCATTGTGTAAATATACCACAACTGAATCCATTCCTCCGTTGAGGGACATCTGGGTTCTTTCCAGCTTCTGGCTATTATAAATAAGGCTGCTATGAACATAGTGGAGCATGTGTTCTTATTGCATGCAGGTAAAGTCTCTGGGTACATGCCCAGGAGTGGTATAGCCGGATCCTCCGGGAGTGTCATGCCCAGGTGTATTCATTTTCATCTCTGAGTTACTAATGCATTAAAACTGATGTGGAAACTTATATAGTGCTTAATTGAAAGCTGAGTTATGATTTGGTTAAATATATTCACAACAATATCAAACAACCAGAACCCCAGAGCTCCCGGGGGAGTAAACCACCAGCCAAGGAGCACACATGGAGGGACATATGGCTCCAGCTGCATATGTAGCAGAGGATGATGTTGTTAGTCATCCATGAGCGGAGAGGCCCTTGGTCCTGTGAAGGTTCGTTGCCCAGTGTAGGGGGATGCCAGGATAGAAAAGCAGGAGTGGGAGTAGGTGGGTGGGTGGGGTGATATCCTCTAGAAGCAGGGGGAGGGGAGATGGGATAGGGGGTTTTCAGAGGGGAAACCAAGAAAAGGATAACATTTAAAATGTAAATAAAGAAAATATCTGATAAAAATTCAAAAAATAAAAGAGAGACAAGAAAAGAAAAAAAGAAAAGAAAGGAAAGGAAAAGAAAAGAAAAGAAAAGAAAAGAAAAGAAAAGAAAAGAAAAGAAAAGAAAAAAGGAAAACTGAACCATCCAGCTGAGAACACTAATCTTGACCAGTAGAGGGCAGCTGCATCTTACATGTCCAAATCAGAGGTTAATCATGTGGCAACCTCCACTCTATATATATTCTTTCAATTTTATGCATAGACTGCTCTGAACTGTAAATGTTTAATATCATGAAAAATGTGGGAGTAAATAAGACAATTTATATCTTTACTTATTTTGGCATTCCTATTAATAGTGCAATCCACATTCAGTCATTCTCCTTCTACCAATCTGAAAGCCACAAAATCAATCAAATTTGGAGGATGATGATACACAGAGCAGTTGCTGTTGGATTACGGGTAGGGAAGATGTTCATACTCATAGACATGCATCTGTCTTCACATGTGATGAGTGACCACAGAGGAACCCAGAAGAAGCTCTAGTTTACACAAAGCAGAAGTTAAAAGAATGATGTGCCCATGGCAACTGTGATGTATTTAATTAGTAGATGTTAGATCCAGGTGGCTATGTAAACCTTAAAAAACTCTGAAAGTGCAGAATTTCATTCTAGGTAACTTCTGAGAGAGAAGCTGAAGGGACTCTAGACAAAATGAACATGGAAAACATGGTTCTGGTTATGAGTACTATTATCAAGATTGTTAGTAAATTATTAATACTATGGCCTGAAAAGAAATATTATGAGCAATTTACTCACAAAATAGTGTCATATCAAAATGTTTGAAAGGAAATATCTATTGAGTATTGATAAAACTCTTAGAGCTCCAAACTTCACGTTTCACACCCTGTGCTCTAGGTCTGTTTGGTGAGTATCCTGAACCCTGCCCAGGTGACACCCTCCCTAATCTCCAGGACAAGCCCTAGTCACACATACTGTGAACCAGCCTAGTCTGTTGACTACCCTGAATCCAATCTAATTGTTATCCTCCCTGAGGGGGGATGGCTCTTAAAGAATAGTCTCAGTTCCCAAGCATGGGCACTTTGCTGTTCCCACTAGAACAGACCATGCATAGTTGTCTTGTGTTTTCATTGGAATGCAATCACTTTAATCAGCTTCCATTAAATCTCCTTCCTTATATTAATTGTTAAGTCACACTGAATCATGTTTTGCATCCATTGTGAAACTACCAGAATGGAGGAAAGTATTATTTCCATGTATTTGCTAGTCTA
>BTHU01000135.1:5000-42500 GCA_036184795.1 Tokudaia tokunoshimensis
CCCCCCCCCCCCCCCCCCCCCCCCCCCCCCCCCCCCCCCCCCCCCCCCCCCCCCCCCCCCCCCCCCCCCCCCCCCCCCCCCCCCCCCCCCCCCCCCCCCCCCCCCCCCCCCCCCCCCCCCCCCCCCCCCCCCCCCCCCCCCCCCCCCCCCCCCCCCCCCCCCCCCCCCCCCCCCCCCCCCCCCCCCCCCCCCCCCCCCCCCCCCCCCCCCCCCCCCCCCCCCCCCCCCCCCCCCCCCCCCCCCCCCCCCCCCCCCCCCCCCCCCCCCCCCCCCCCCCCCCCCCCCCCCCCCCCCCCCCCCCCCCCCCCCCCCCCCCCCCCCCCCCCCCCCCCCCCCCCCCCCCCCCCCCCCCCCCCCCCCCCCCCCCCCCCCCCCCCCCCCCCCCCCCCCCCCCCCCCCCCCCCCCCCCCCCCCCCCCCCCCCCCCCCCCCCCCCCCCCCCCCCCCCCCCCCCCCCCCCCCCCCCCCCCCCCCCCCCCCCCCCCCCCCCCCCCCCCCCCCCCCCCCCCCCCCCCCCCCCCCCCCCCCCCCCCCCCCCCCCCCCCCCCCCCCCCCCCCCCCCCCCCCCCCCCCCCCCCCCCCCCCCCCCCCCCCCCCCCCCCCCCCCCCCCCCCCCCCCCCCCCCCCCCCCCCCCCCCCCCCCCCCCCCCCCCCCCCCCCCCCCCCCCCCCCCCCCCCCCCCCCCCCCCCCCCCCCCCCCCCCCCCCCCCCCCCCCCCCCCCCCCCCCCCCCCCCCCCCCCCCCCCCCCCCCCCCCCCCCCCCCCCCCCCCCCCCCCCCCCCCCCCCCCCCCCCCCCCCCCCCCCCCCCCCCCCCCCCCCCCCCCCCCCCCCCCCCCCCCCCCCCCCCCCCCCCCCCCCCCCCCCCCCCCCCCCCCCCCCCCCCCCCCCCCCCCCCCCCCCCCCCCCCCCCCCCCCCCCCCCCCCCCCCCCCCCCCCCCCCCCCCCCCCCCCCCCCCCCCCCCCCCCCCCCCCCCCCCCCCCCCCCCCCCCCCCCCCCCCCCCCCCCCCCCCCCCCCCCCCCCCCCCCCCCCCCCCCCCCCCCCCCCCCCCCCCCCCCCCCCCCCCCCCCCCCCCCCCCCCCCCCCCCCCCCCCCCCCCCCCCCCCCCCCCCCCCCCCCCCCCCCCCCCCCCCCCCCCCCCCCCCCCCCCCCCCCCCCCCCCCCCCCCCCCCCCCCCCCCCCCCCCCCCCCCCCCCCCCCCCCCCCCCCCCCCCCCCCCCCCCCCCCCCCCCCCCCCCCCCCCCCCCCCCCCCCCCCCCCCCCCCCCCCCCCCCCCCCCCCCCCCCCCCCCCCCCCCCCCCCCCCCCCCCCCCCCCCCCCCCCCCCCCCCCCCCCCCCCCCCCCCCCCCCCCCCCCCCCCCCCCCCCCCCCCCCCCCCCCCCCCCCCCCCCCCCCCCCCCCCCCCCCCCCCCCCCCCCCCCCCCCCCCCCCCCCCCCCCCCCCCCCCCCCCCCCCCCCCCCCCCCCCCCCCCCCCCCCCCCCCCCCCCCCCCCCCCCCCCCCCCCCCCCCCCCCCCCCCCCCCCCCCCCCCCCCCCCCCCCCCCCCCCCCCCCCCCCCCCCCCCCCCCCCCCCCCCCCCCCCCCCCCCCCCCCCCCCCCCCCCCCCCCCCCCCCCCCCCCCCCCCCCCCCCCCCCCCCCCCCCCCCCCCCCCCCCCCCCCCCCCCCCCCCCCCCCCCCCCCCCCCCCCCCCCCCCCCCCCCCCCCCCCCCCCCCCCCCCCCCCCCCCCCCCCCCCCCCCCCCCCCCCCCCCCCCCCCCCCCCCCCCCCCCCCCCCCCCCCCCCCCCCCCCCCCCCCCCCCCCCCCCCCCCCCCCCCCCCCCCCCCCCCCCCCCCCCCCCCCCCCCCCCCCCCCCCCCCCCCCCCCCCCCCCCCCCCCCCCCCCCCCCCCCCCCCCCCCCCCCCCCCCCCCCCCCCCCCCCCCCCCCCCCCCCCCCCCCCCCCCCCCCCCCCCCCCCCCCCCCCCCCCCCCCCCCCCCCCCCCCCCCCCCCCCCCCCCCCCCCCCCCCCCCCCCCCCCCCCCCCCCCCCCCCCCCCCCCCCCCCCCCCCCCCCCCCCCCCCCCCCCCCCCCCCCCCCCCCCCCCCCCCCCCCCCCCCCCCCCCCCCCCCCCCCCCCCCCCCCCCCCCCCCCCCCCCCCCCCCCCCCCCCCCCCCCCCCCCCCCCCCCCCCCCCCCCCCCCCCCCCCCCCCCCCCCCCCCCCCCCCCCCCCCCCCCCCCCCCCCCCCCCCCCCCCCCCCCCCCCCCCCCCCCCCCCCCCCCCCCCCCCCCCCCCCCCCCCCCCCCCCCCCCCCCCCCCCCCCCCCCCCCCCCCCCCCCCCCCCCCCCCCCCCCCCCCCCCCCCCCCCCCCCCCCCCCCCCCCCCCCCCCCCCCCCCCCCCCCCCCCCCCCCCCCCCCCCCCCCCCCCCCCCCCCCCCCCCCCCCCCCCCCCCCCCCCCCCCCCCCCCCCCCCCCCCCCCCCCCCCCCCCCCCCCCCCCCCCCCCCCCCCCCCCCCCCCCCCCCCCCCCCCCCCCCCCCCCCCCCCCCCCCCCCCCCCCCCCCCCCCCCCCCCCCCCCCCCCCCCCCCCCCCCCCCCCCCCCCCCCCCCCCCCCCCCCCCCCCCCCCCCCCCCCCCCCCCCCCCCCCCCCCCCCCCCCCCCCCCCCCCCCCCCCCCCCCCCCCCCCCCCCCCCCCCCCCCCCCCCCCCCCCCCCCCCCCCCCCCCCCCCCCCCCCCCCCCCCCCCCCCCCCCCCCCCCCCCCCCCCCCCCCCCCCCCCCCCCCCCCCCCCCCCCCCCCCCCCCCCCCCCCCCCCCCCCCCCCCCCCCCCCCCCCCCCCCCCCCCCCCCCCCCCCCCCCCCCCCCCCCCCCCCCCCCCCCCCCCCCCCCCCCCCCCCCCCCCCCCCCCCCCCCCCCCCCCCCCCCCCCCCCCCCCCCCCCCCCCCCCCCCCCCCCCCCCCCCCCCCCCCCCCCCCCCCCCCCCCCCCCCCCCCCCCCCCCCCCCCCCCCCCCCCCCCCCCCCCCCCCCCCCCCCCCCCCCCCCCCCCCCCCCCCCCCCCCCCCCCCCCCCCCCCCCCCCCCCCCCCCCCCCCCCCCCCCCCCCCCCCCCCCCCCCCCCCCCCCCCCCCCCCCCCCCCCCCCCCCCCCCCCCCCCCCCCCCCCCCCCCCCCCCCCCCCCCCCCCCCCCCCCCCCCCCCCCCCCCCCCCCCCCCCCCCCCCCCCCCCCCCCCCCCCCCCCCCCCCCCCCCCCCCCCCCCCCCCCCCCCCCCCCCCCCCCCCCCCCCCCCCCCCCCCCCCCCCCCCCCCCCCCCCCCCCCCCCCCCCCCCCCCCCCCCCCCCCCCCCCCCCCCCCCCCCCCCCCCCCCCCCCCCCCCCCCCCCCCCCCCCCCCCCCCCCCCCCCCCCCCCCCCCCCCCCCCCCCCCCCCCCCCCCCCCCCCCCCCCCCCCCCCCCCCCCCCCCCCCCCCCCCCCCCCCCCCCCCCCCCCCCCCCCCCCCCCCCCCCCCCCCCCCCCCCCCCCCCCCCCCCCCCCCCCCCCCCCCCCCCCCCCCCCCCCCCCCCCCCCCCCCCCCCCCCCCCCCCCCCCCCCCCCCCCCCCCCCCCCCCCCCCCCCCCCCCCCCCCCCCCCCCCCCCCCCCCCCCCCCCCCCCCCCCCCCCCCCCCCCCCCCCCCCCCCCCCCCCCCCCCCCCCCCCCCCCCCCCCCCCCCCCCCCCCCCCCCCCCCCCCCCCCCCCCCCCCCCCCCCCCCCCCCCCCCCCCCCCCCCCCCCCCCCCCCCCCCCCCCCCCCCCCCCCCCCCCCCCCCCCCCCCCCCCCCCCCCCCCCCCCCCCCCCCCCCCCCCCCCCCCCCCCCCCCCCCCCCCCCCCCCCCCCCCCCCCCCCCCCCCCCCCCCCCCCCCCCCCCCCCCCCCCCCCCCCCCCCCCCCCCCCCCCCCCCCCCCCCCCCCCCCCCCCCCCCCCCCCCCCCCCCCCCCCCCCCCCCCCCCCCCCCCCCCCCCCCCCCCCCCCCCCCCCCCCCCCCCCCCCCCCCCCCCCCCCCCCCCCCCCCCCCCCCCCCCCCCCCCCCCCCCCCCCCCCCCCCCCCCCCCCCCCCCCCCCCCCCCCCCCCCCCCCCCCCCCCCCCCCCCCCCCCCCCCCCCCCCCCCCCCCCCCCCCCCCCCCCCCCCCCCCCCCCCCCCCCCCCCCCCCCCCCCCCCCCCCCCCCCCCCCCCCCCCCCCCCCCCCCCCCCCCCCCCCCCCCCCCCCCCCCCCCCCCCCCCCCCCCCCCCCCCCCCCCCCCCCCCCCCCCCCCCCCCCCCCCCCCCCCCCCCCCCCCCCCCCCCCCCCCCCCCCCCCCCCCCCCCCCCCCCCCCCCCCCCCCCCCCCCCCCCCCCCCCCCCCCCCCCCCCCCCCCCCCCCCCCCCCCCCCCCCCCCCCCCCCCCCCCCCCCCCCCCCCCCCCCCCCCCCCCCCCCCCCCCCCCCCCCCCCCCCCCCCCCCCCCCCCCCCCCCCCCCCCCCCCCCCCCCCCCCCCCCCCCCCCCCCCCCCCCCCCCCCCCCCCCCCCCCCCCCCCCCCCCCCCCCCCCCCCCCCCCCCCCCCCCCCCCCCCCCCCCCCCCCCCCCCCCCCCCCCCCCCCCCCCCCCCCCCCCCCCCCCCCCCCCCCCCCCCCCCCCCCCCCCCCCCCCCCCCCCCCCCCCCCCCCCCCCCCCCCCCCCCCCCCCCCCCCCCCCCCCCCCCCCCCCCCCCCCCCCCCCCCCCCCCCCCCCCCCCCCCCCCCCCCCCCCCCCCCCCCCCCCCCCCCCCCCCCCCCCCCCCCCCCCCCCCCCCCCCCCCCCCCCCCCCCCCCCCCCCCCCCCCCCCCCCCCCCCCCCCCCCCCCCCCCCCCCCCCCCCCCCCCCCCCCCCCCCCCCCCCCCCCCCCCCCCCCCCCCCCCCCCCCCCCCCCCCCCCCCCCCCCCCCCCCCCCCCCCCCCCCCCCCCCCCCCCCCCCCCCCCCCCCCCCCCCCCCCCCCCCCCCCCCCCCCCCCCCCCCCCCCCCCCCCCCCCCCCCCCCCCCCCCCCCCCCCCCCCCCCCCCCCCCCCCCCCCCCCCCCCCCCCCCCCCCCCCCCCCCCCCCCCCCCCCCCCCCCCCCCCCCCCCCCCCCCCCCCCCCCCCCCCCCCCCCCCCCCCCCCCCCCCCCCCCCCCCCCCCCCCCCCCCCCCCCCCCCCCCCCCCCCCCCCCCCCCCCCCCCCCCCCCCCCCCCCCCCCCCCCCCCCCCCCCCCCCCCCCCCCCCCCCCCCCCCCCCCCCCCCCCCCCCCCCCCCCCCCCCCCCCCCCCCCCCCCCCCCCCCCCCCCCCCCCCCCCCCCCCCCCCCCCCCCCCCCCCCCCCCCCCCCCCCCCCCCCCCCCCCCCCCCCCCCCCCCCCCCCCCCCCCCCCCCCCCCCCCCCCCCCCCCCCCCCCCCCCCCCCCCCCCCCCCCCCCCCCCCCCCCCCCCCCCCCCCCCCCCCCCCCCCCCCCCCCCCCCCCCCCCCCCCCCCCCCCCCCCCCCCCCCCCCCCCCCCCCCCCCCCCCCCCCCCCCCCCCCCCCCCCCCCCCCCCCCCCCCCCCCCCCCCCCCCCCCCCCCCCCCCCCCCCCCCCCCCCCCCCCCCCCCCCCCCCCCCCCCCCCCCCCCCCCCCCCCCCCCCCCCCCCCCCCCCCCCCCCCCCCCCCCCCCCCCCCCCCCCCCCCCCCCCCCCCCCCCCCCCCCCCCCCCCCCCCCCCCCCCCCCCCCCCCCCCCCCCCCCCCCCCCCCCCCCCCCCCCCCCCCCCCCCCCCCCCCCCCCCCCCCCCCCCCCCCCCCCCCCCCCCCCCCCCCCCCCCCCCCCCCCCCCCCCCCCCCCCCCCCCCCCCCCCCCCCCCCCCCCCCCCCCCCCCCCCCCCCCCCCCCCCCCCCCCCCCCCCCCCCCCCCCCCCCCCCCCCCCCCCCCCCCCCCCCCCCCCCCCCCCCCCCCCCCCCCCCCCCCCCCCCCCCCCCCCCCCCCCCCCCCCCCCCCCCCCCCCCCCCCCCCCCCCCCCCCCCCCCCCCCCCCCCCCCCCCCCCCCCCCCCCCCCCCCCCCCCCCCCCCCCCCCCCCCCCCCCCCCCCCCCCCCCCCCCCCCCCCCCCCCCCCCCCCCCCCCCCCCCCCCCCCCCCCCCCCCCCCCCCCCCCCCCCCCCCCCCCCCCCCCCCCCCCCCCCCCCCCCCCCCCCCCCCCCCCCCCCCCCCCCCCCCCCCCCCCCCCCCCCCCCCCCCCCCCCCCCCCCCCCCCCCCCCCCCCCCCCCCCCCCCCCCCCCCCCCCCCCCCCCCCCCCCCCCCCCCCCCCCCCCCCCCCCCCCCCCCCCCCCCCCCCCCCCCCCCCCCCCCCCCCCCCCCCCCCCCCCCCCCCCCCCCCCCCCCCCCCCCCCCCCCCCCCCCCCCCCCCCCCCCCCCCCCCCCCCCCCCCCCCCCCCCCCCCCCCCCCCCCCCCCCCCCCCCCCCCCCCCCCCCCCCCCCCCCCCCCCCCCCCCCCCCCCCCCCCCCCCCCCCCCCCCCCCCCCCCCCCCCCCCCCCCCCCCCCCCCCCCCCCCCCCCCCCCCCCCCCCCCCCCCCCCCCCCCCCCCCCCCCCCCCCCCCCCCCCCCCCCCCCCCCCCCCCCCCCCCCCCCCCCCCCCCCCCCCCCCCCCCCCCCCCCCCCCCCCCCCCCCCCCCCCCCCCCCCCCCCCCCCCCCCCCCCCCCCCCCCCCCCCCCCCCCCCCCCCCCCCCCCCCCCCCCCCCCCCCCCCCCCCCCCCCCCCCCCCCCCCCCCCCCCCCCCCCCCCCCCCCCCCCCCCCCCCCCCCCCCCCCCCCCCCCCCCCCCCCCCCCCCCCCCCCCCCCCCCCCCCCCCCCCCCCCCCCCCCCCCCCCCCCCCCCCCCCCCCCCCCCCCCCCCCCCCCCCCCCCCCCCCCCCCCCCCCCCCCCCCCCCCCCCCCCCCCCCCCCCCCCCCCCCCCCCCCCCCCCCCCCCCCCCCCCCCCCCCCCCCCCCCCCCCCCCCCCCCCCCCCCCCCCCCCCCCCCCCCCCCCCCCCCCCCCCCCCCCCCCCCCCCCCCCCCCCCCCCCCCCCCCCCCCCCCCCCCCCCCCCCCCCCCCCCCCCCCCCCCCCCCCCCCCCCCCCCCCCCCCCCCCCCCCCCCCCCCCCCCCCCCCCCCCCCCCCCCCCCCCCCCCCCCCCCCCCCCCCCCCCCCCCCCCCCCCCCCCCCCCCCCCCCCCCCCCCCCCCCCCCCCCCCCCCCCCCCCCCCCCCCCCCCCCCCCCCCCCCCCCCCCCCCCCCCCCCCCCCCCCCCCCCCCCCCCCCCCCCCCCCCCCCCCCCCCCCCCCCCCCCCCCCCCCCCCCCCCCCCCCCCCCCCCCCCCCCCCCCCCCCCCCCCCCCCCCCCCCCCCCCCCCCCCCCCCCCCCCCCCCCCCCCCCCCCCCCCCCCCCCCCCCCCCCCCCCCCCCCCCCCCCCCCCCCCCCCCCCCCCCCCCCCCCCCCCCCCCCCCCCCCCCCCCCCCCCCCCCCCCCCCCCCCCCCCCCCCCCCCCCCCCCCCCCCCCCCCCCCCCCCCCCCCCCCCCCCCCCCCCCCCCCCCCCCCCCCCCCCCCCCCCCCCCCCCCCCCCCCCCCCCCCCCCCCCCCCCCCCCCCCCCCCCCCCCCCCCCCCCCCCCCCCCCCCCCCCCCCCCCCCCCCCCCCCCCCCCCCCCCCCCCCCCCCCCCCCCCCCCCCCCCCCCCCCCCCCCCCCCCCCCCCCCCCCCCCCCCCCCCCCCCCCCCCCCCCCCCCCCCCCCCCCCCCCCCCCCCCCCCCCCCCCCCCCCCCCCCCCCCCCCCCCCCCCCCCCCCCCCCCCCCCCCCCCCCCCCCCCCCCCCCCCCCCCCCCCCCCCCCCCCCCCCCCCCCCCCCCCCCCCCCCCCCCCCCCCCCCCCCCCCCCCCCCCCCCCCCCCCCCCCCCCCCCCCCCCCCCCCCCCCCCCCCCCCCCCCCCCCCCCCCCCCCCCCCCCCCCCCCCCCCCCCCCCCCCCCCCCCCCCCCCCCCCCCCCCCCCCCCCCCCCCCCCCCCCCCCCCCCCCCCCCCCCCCCCCCCCCCCCCCCCCCCCCCCCCCCCCCCCCCCCCCCCCCCCCCCCCCCCCCCCCCCCCCCCCCCCCCCCCCCCCCCCCCCCCCCCCCCCCCCCCCCCCCCCCCCCCCCCCCCCCCCCCCCCCCCCCCCCCCCCCCCCCCCCCCCCCCCCCCCCCCCCCCCCCCCCCCCCCCCCCCCCCCCCCCCCCCCCCCCCCCCCCCCCCCCCCCCCCCCCCCCCCCCCCCCCCCCCCCCCCCCCCCCCCCCCCCCCCCCCCCCCCCCCCCCCCCCCCCCCCCCCCCCCCCCCCCCCCCCCCCCCCCCCCCCCCCCCCCCCCCCCCCCCCCCCCCCCCCCCCCCCCCCCCCCCCCCCCCCCCCCCCCCCCCCCCCCCCCCCCCCCCCCCCCCCCCCCCCCCCCCCCCCCCCCCCCCCCCCCCCCCCCCCCCCCCCCCCCCCCCCCCCCCCCCCCCCCCCCCCCCCCCCCCCCCCCCCCCCCCCCCCCCCCCCCCCCCCCCCCCCCCCCCCCCCCCCCCCCCCCCCCCCCCCCCCCCCCCCCCCCCCCCCCCCCCCCCCCCCCCCCCCCCCCCCCCCCCCCCCCCCCCCCCCCCCCCCCCCCCCCCCCCCCCCCCCCCCCCCCCCCCCCCCCCCCCCCCCCCCCCCCCCCCCCCCCCCCCCCCCCCCCCCCCCCCCCCCCCCCCCCCCCCCCCCCCCCCCCCCCCCCCCCCCCCCCCCCCCCCCCCCCCCCCCCCCCCCCCCCCCCCCCCCCCCCCCCCCCCCCCCCCCCCCCCCCCCCCCCCCCCCCCCCCCCCCCCCCCCCCCCCCCCCCCCCCCCCCCCCCCCCCCCCCCCCCCCCCCCCCCCCCCCCCCCCCCCCCCCCCCCCCCCCCCCCCCCCCCCCCCCCCCCCCCCCCCCCCCCCCCCCCCCCCCCCCCCCCCCCCCCCCCCCCCCCCCCCCCCCCCCCCCCCCCCCCCCCCCCCCCCCCCCCCCCCCCCCCCCCCCCCCCCCCCCCCCCCCCCCCCCCCCCCCCCCCCCCCCCCCCCCCCCCCCCCCCCCCCCCCCCCCCCCCCCCCCCCCCCCCCCCCCCCCCCCCCCCCCCCCCCCCCCCCCCCCCCCCCCCCCCCCCCCCCCCCCCCCCCCCCCCCCCCCCCCCCCCCCCCCCCCCCCCCCCCCCCCCCCCCCCCCCCCCCCCCCCCCCCCCCCCCCCCCCCCCCCCCCCCCCCCCCCCCCCCCCCCCCCCCCCCCCCCCCCCCCCCCCCCCCCCCCCCCCCCCCCCCCCCCCCCCCCCCCCCCCCCCCCCCCCCCCCCCCCCCCCCCCCCCCCCCCCCCCCCCCCCCCCCCCCCCCCCCCCCCCCCCCCCCCCCCCCCCCCCCCCCCCCCCCCCCCCCCCCCCCCCCCCCCCCCCCCCCCCCCCCCCCCCCCCCCCCCCCCCCCCCCCCCCCCCCCCCCCCCCCCCCCCCCCCCCCCCCCCCCCCCCCCCCCCCCCCCCCCCCCCCCCCCCCCCCCCCCCCCCCCCCCCCCCCCCCCCCCCCCCCCCCCCCCCCCCCCCCCCCCCCCCCCCCCCCCCCCCCCCCCCCCCCCCCCCCCCCCCCCCCCCCCCCCCCCCCCCCCCCCCCCCCCCCCCCCCCCCCCCCCCCCCCCCCCCCCCCCCCCCCCCCCCCCCCCCCCCCCCCCCCCCCCCCCCCCCCCCCCCCCCCCCCCCCCCCCCCCCCCCCCCCCCCCCCCCCCCCCCCCCCCCCCCCCCCCCCCCCCCCCCCCCCCCCCCCCCCCCCCCCCCCCCCCCCCCCCCCCCCCCCCCCCCCCCCCCCCCCCCCCCCCCCCCCCCCCCCCCCCCCCCCCCCCCCCCCCCCCCCCCCCCCCCCCCCCCCCCCCCCCCCCCCCCCCCCCCCCCCCCCCCCCCCCCCCCCCCCCCCCCCCCCCCCCCCCCCCCCCCCCCCCCCCCCCCCCCCCCCCCCCCCCCCCCCCCCCCCCCCCCCCCCCCCCCCCCCCCCCCCCCCCCCCCCCCCCCCCCCCCCCCCCCCCCCCCCCCCCCCCCCCCCCCCCCCCCCCCCCCCCCCCCCCCCCCCCCCCCCCCCCCCCCCCCCCCCCCCCCCCCCCCCCCCCCCCCCCCCCCCCCCCCCCCCCCCCCCCCCCCCCCCCCCCCCCCCCCCCCCCCCCCCCCCCCCCCCCCCCCCCCCCCCCCCCCCCCCCCCCCCCCCCCCCCCCCCCCCCCCCCCCCCCCCCCCCCCCCCCCCCCCCCCCCCCCCCCCCCCCCCCCCCCCCCCCCCCCCCCCCCCCCCCCCCCCCCCCCCCCCCCCCCCCCCCCCCCCCCCCCCCCCCCCCCCCCCCCCCCCCCCCCCCCCCCCCCCCCCCCCCCCCCCCCCCCCCCCCCCCCCCCCCCCCCCCCCCCCCCCCCCCCCCCCCCCCCCCCCCCCCCCCCCCCCCCCCCCCCCCCCCCCCCCCCCCCCCCCCCCCCCCCCCCCCCCCCCCCCCCCCCCCCCCCCCCCCCCCCCCCCCCCCCCCCCCCCCCCCCCCCCCCCCCCCCCCCCCCCCCCCCCCCCCCCCCCCCCCCCCCCCCCCCCCCCCCCCCCCCCCCCCCCCCCCCCCCCCCCCCCCCCCCCCCCCCCCCCCCCCCCCCCCCCCCCCCCCCCCCCCCCCCCCCCCCCCCCCCCCCCCCCCCCCCCCCCCCCCCCCCCCCCCCCCCCCCCCCCCCCCCCCCCCCCCCCCCCCCCCCCCCCCCCCCCCCCCCCCCCCCCCCCCCCCCCCCCCCCCCCCCCCCCCCCCCCCCCCCCCCCCCCCCCCCCCCCCCCCCCCCCCCCCCCCCCCCCCCCCCCCCCCCCCCCCCCCCCCCCCCCCCCCCCCCCCCCCCCCCCCCCCCCCCCCCCCCCCCCCCCCCCCCCCCCCCCCCCCCCCCCCCCCCCCCCCCCCCCCCCCCCCCCCCCCCCCCCCCCCCCCCCCCCCCCCCCCCCCCCCCCCCCCCCCCCCCCCCCCCCCCCCCCCCCCCCCCCCCCCCCCCCCCCCCCCCCCCCCCCCCCCCCCCCCCCCCCCCCCCCCCCCCCCCCCCCCCCCCCCCCCCCCCCCCCCCCCCCCCCCCCCCCCCCCCCCCCCCCCCCCCCCCCCCCCCCCCCCCCCCCCCCCCCCCCCCCCCCCCCCCCCCCCCCCCCCCCCCCCCCCCCCCCCCCCCCCCCCCCCCCCCCCCCCCCCCCCCCCCCCCCCCCCCCCCCCCCCCCCCCCCCCCCCCCCCCCCCCCCCCCCCCCCCCCCCCCCCCCCCCCCCCCCCCCCCCCCCCCCCCCCCCCCCCCCCCCCCCCCCCCCCCCCCCCCCCCCCCCCCCCCCCCCCCCCCCCCCCCCCCCCCCCCCCCCCCCCCCCCCCCCCCCCCCCCCCCCCCCCCCCCCCCCCCCCCCCCCCCCCCCCCCCCCCCCCCCCCCCCCCCCCCCCCCCCCCCCCCCCCCCCCCCCCCCCCCCCCCCCCCCCCCCCCCCCCCCCCCCCCCCCCCCCCCCCCCCCCCCCCCCCCCCCCCCCCCCCCCCCCCCCCCCCCCCCCCCCCCCCCCCCCCCCCCCCCCCCCCCCCCCCCCCCCCCCCCCCCCCCCCCCCCCCCCCCCCCCCCCCCCCCCCCCCCCCCCCCCCCCCCCCCCCCCCCCCCCCCCCCCCCCCCCCCCCCCCCCCCCCCCCCCCCCCCCCCCCCCCCCCCCCCCCCCCCCCCCCCCCCCCCCCCCCCCCCCCCCCCCCCCCCCCCCCCCCCCCCCCCCCCCCCCCCCCCCCCCCCCCCCCCCCCCCCCCCCCCCCCCCCCCCCCCCCCCCCCCCCCCCCCCCCCCCCCCCCCCCCCCCCCCCCCCCCCCCCCCCCCCCCCCCCCCCCCCCCCCCCCCCCCCCCCCCCCCCCCCCCCCCCCCCCCCCCCCCCCCCCCCCCCCCCCCCCCCCCCCCCCCCCCCCCCCCCCCCCCCCCCCCCCCCCCCCCCCCCCCCCCCCCCCCCCCCCCCCCCCCCCCCCCCCCCCCCCCCCCCCCCCCCCCCCCCCCCCCCCCCCCCCCCCCCCCCCCCCCCCCCCCCCCCCCCCCCCCCCCCCCCCCCCCCCCCCCCCCCCCCCCCCCCCCCCCCCCCCCCCCCCCCCCCCCCCCCCCCCCCCCCCCCCCCCCCCCCCCCCCCCCCCCCCCCCCCCCCCCCCCCCCCCCCCCCCCCCCCCCCCCCCCCCCCCCCCCCCCCCCCCCCCCCCCCCCCCCCCCCCCCCCCCCCCCCCCCCCCCCCCCCCCCCCCCCCCCCCCCCCCCCCCCCCCCCCCCCCCCCCCCCCCCCCCCCCCCCCCCCCCCCCCCCCCCCCCCCCCCCCCCCCCCCCCCCCCCCCCCCCCCCCCCCCCCCCCCCCCCCCCCCCCCCCCCCCCCCCCCCCCCCCCCCCCCCCCCCCCCCCCCCCCCCCCCCCCCCCCCCCCCCCCCCCCCCCCCCCCCCCCCCCCCCCCCCCCCCCCCCCCCCCCCCCCCCCCCCCCCCCCCCCCCCCCCCCCCCCCCCCCCCCCCCCCCCCCCCCCCCCCCCCCCCCCCCCCCCCCCCCCCCCCCCCCCCCCCCCCCCCCCCCCCCCCCCCCCCCCCCCCCCCCCCCCCCCCCCCCCCCCCCCCCCCCCCCCCCCCCCCCCCCCCCCCCCCCCCCCCCCCCCCCCCCCCCCCCCCCCCCCCCCCCCCCCCCCCCCCCCCCCCCCCCCCCCCCCCCCCCCCCCCCCCCCCCCCCCCCCCCCCCCCCCCCCCCCCCCCCCCCCCCCCCCCCCCCCCCCCCCCCCCCCCCCCCCCCCCCCCCCCCCCCCCCCCCCCCCCCCCCCCCCCCCCCCCCCCCCCCCCCCCCCCCCCCCCCCCCCCCCCCCCCCCCCCCCCCCCCCCCCCCCCCCCCCCCCCCCCCCCCCCCCCCCCCCCCCCCCCCCCCCCCCCCCCCCCCCCCCCCCCCCCCCCCCCCCCCCCCCCCCCCCCCCCCCCCCCCCCCCCCCCCCCCCCCCCCCCCCCCCCCCCCCCCCCCCCCCCCCCCCCCCCCCCCCCCCCCCCCCCCCCCCCCCCCCCCCCCCCCCCCCCCCCCCCCCCCCCCCCCCCCCCCCCCCCCCCCCCCCCCCCCCCCCCCCCCCCCCCCCCCCCCCCCCCCCCCCCCCCCCCCCCCCCCCCCCCCCCCCCCCCCCCCCCCCCCCCCCCCCCCCCCCCCCCCCCCCCCCCCCCCCCCCCCCCCCCCCCCCCCCCCCCCCCCCCCCCCCCCCCCCCCCCCCCCCCCCCCCCCCCCCCCCCCCCCCCCCCCCCCCCCCCCCCCCCCCCCCCCCCCCCCCCCCCCCCCCCCCCCCCCCCCCCCCCCCCCCCCCCCCCCCCCCCCCCCCCCCCCCCCCCCCCCCCCCCCCCCCCCCCCCCCCCCCCCCCCCCCCCCCCCCCCCCCCCCCCCCCCCCCCCCCCCCCCCCCCCCCCCCCCCCCCCCCCCCCCCCCCCCCCCCCCCCCCCCCCCCCCCCCCCCCCCCCCCCCCCCCCCCCCCCCCCCCCCCCCCCCCCCCCCCCCCCCCCCCCCCCCCCCCCCCCCCCCCCCCCCCCCCCCCCCCCCCCCCCCCCCCCCCCCCCCCCCCCCCCCCCCCCCCCCCCCCCCCCCCCCCCCCCCCCCCCCCCCCCCCCCCCCCCCCCCCCCCCCCCCCCCCCCCCCCCCCCCCCCCCCCCCCCCCCCCCCCCCCCCCCCCCCCCCCCCCCCCCCCCCCCCCCCCCCCCCCCCCCCCCCCCCCCCCCCCCCCCCCCCCCCCCCCCCCCCCCCCCCCCCCCCCCCCCCCCCCCCCCCCCCCCCCCCCCCCCCCCCCCCCCCCCCCCCCCCCCCCCCCCCCCCCCCCCCCCCCCCCCCCCCCCCCCCCCCCCCCCCCCCCCCCCCCCCCCCCCCCCCCCCCCCCCCCCCCCCCCCCCCCCCCCCCCCCCCCCCCCCCCCCCCCCCCCCCCCCCCCCCCCCCCCCCCCCCCCCCCCCCCCCCCCCCCCCCCCCCCCCCCCCCCCCCCCCCCCCCCCCCCCCCCCCCCCCCCCCCCCCCCCCCCCCCCCCCCCCCCCCCCCCCCCCCCCCCCCCCCCCCCCCCCCCCCCCCCCCCCCCCCCCCCCCCCCCCCCCCCCCCCCCCCCCCCCCCCCCCCCCCCCCCCCCCCCCCCCCCCCCCCCCCCCCCCCCCCCCCCCCCCCCCCCCCCCCCCCCCCCCCCCCCCCCCCCCCCCCCCCCCCCCCCCCCCCCCCCCCCCCCCCCCCCCCCCCCCCCCCCCCCCCCCCCCCCCCCCCCCCCCCCCCCCCCCCCCCCCCCCCCCCCCCCCCCCCCCCCCCCCCCCCCCCCCCCCCCCCCCCCCCCCCCCCCCCCCCCCCCCCCCCCCCCCCCCCCCCCCCCCCCCCCCCCCCCCCCCCCCCCCCCCCCCCCCCCCCCCCCCCCCCCCCCCCCCCCCCCCCCCCCCCCCCCCCCCCCCCCCCCCCCCCCCCCCCCCCCCCCCCCCCCCCCCCCCCCCCCCCCCCCCCCCCCCCCCCCCCCCCCCCCCCCCCCCCCCCCCCCCCCCCCCCCCCCCCCCCCCCCCCCCCCCCCCCCCCCCCCCCCCCCCCCCCCCCCCCCCCCCCCCCCCCCCCCCCCCCCCCCCCCCCCCCCCCCCCCCCCCCCCCCCCCCCCCCCCCCCCCCCCCCCCCCCCCCCCCCCCCCCCCCCCCCCCCCCCCCCCCCCCCCCCCCCCCCCCCCCCCCCCCCCCCCCCCCCCCCCCCCCCCCCCCCCCCCCCCCCCCCCCCCCCCCCCCCCCCCCCCCCCCCCCCCCCCCCCCCCCCCCCCCCCCCCCCCCCCCCCCCCCCCCCCCCCCCCCCCCCCCCCCCCCCCCCCCCCCCCCCCCCCCCCCCCCCCCCCCCCCCCCCCCCCCCCCCCCCCCCCCCCCCCCCCCCCCCCCCCCCCCCCCCCCCCCCCCCCCCCCCCCCCCCCCCCCCCCCCCCCCCCCCCCCCCCCCCCCCCCCCCCCCCCCCCCCCCCCCCCCCCCCCCCCCCCCCCCCCCCCCCCCCCCCCCCCCCCCCCCCCCCCCCCCCCCCCCCCCCCCCCCCCCCCCCCCCCCCCCCCCCCCCCCCCCCCCCCCCCCCCCCCCCCCCCCCCCCCCCCCCCCCCCCCCCCCCCCCCCCCCCCCCCCCCCCCCCCCCCCCCCCCCCCCCCCCCCCCCCCCCCCCCCCCCCCCCCCCCCCCCCCCCCCCCCCCCCCCCCCCCCCCCCCCCCCCCCCCCCCCCCCCCCCCCCCCCCCCCCCCCCCCCCCCCCCCCCCCCCCCCCCCCCCCCCCCCCCCCCCCCCCCCCCCCCCCCCCCCCCCCCCCCCCCCCCCCCCCCCCCCCCCCCCCCCCCCCCCCCCCCCCCCCCCCCCCCCCCCCCCCCCCCCCCCCCCCCCCCCCCCCCCCCCCCCCCCCCCCCCCCCCCCCCCCCCCCCCCCCCCCCCCCCCCCCCCCCCCCCCCCCCCCCCCCCCCCCCCCCCCCCCCCCCCCCCCCCCCCCCCCCCCCCCCCCCCCCCCCCCCCCCCCCCCCCCCCCCCCCCCCCCCCCCCCCCCCCCCCCCCCCCCCCCCCCCCCCCCCCCCCCCCCCCCCCCCCCCCCCCCCCCCCCCCCCCCCCCCCCCCCCCCCCCCCCCCCCCCCCCCCCCCCCCCCCCCCCCCCCCCCCCCCCCCCCCCCCCCCCCCCCCCCCCCCCCCCCCCCCCCCCCCCCCCCCCCCCCCCCCCCCCCCCCCCCCCCCCCCCCCCCCCCCCCCCCCCCCCCCCCCCCCCCCCCCCCCCCCCCCCCCCCCCCCCCCCCCCCCCCCCCCCCCCCCCCCCCCCCCCCCCCCCCCCCCCCCCCCCCCCCCCCCCCCCCCCCCCCCCCCCCCCCCCCCCCCCCCCCCCCCCCCCCCCCCCCCCCCCCCCCCCCCCCCCCCCCCCCCCCCCCCCCCCCCCCCCCCCCCCCCCCCCCCCCCCCCCCCCCCCCCCCCCCCCCCCCCCCCCCCCCCCCCCCCCCCCCCCCCCCCCCCCCCCCCCCCCCCCCCCCCCCCCCCCCCCCCCCCCCCCCCCCCCCCCCCCCCCCCCCCCCCCCCCCCCCCCCCCCCCCCCCCCCCCCCCCCCCCCCCCCCCCCCCCCCCCCCCCCCCCCCCCCCCCCCCCCCCCCCCCCCCCCCCCCCCCCCCCCCCCCCCCCCCCCCCCCCCCCCCCCCCCCCCCCCCCCCCCCCCCCCCCCCCCCCCCCCCCCCCCCCCCCCCCCCCCCCCCCCCCCCCCCCCCCCCCCCCCCCCCCCCCCCCCCCCCCCCCCCCCCCCCCCCCCCCCCCCCCCCCCCCCCCCCCCCCCCCCCCCCCCCCCCCCCCCCCCCCCCCCCCCCCCCCCCCCCCCCCCCCCCCCCCCCCCCCCCCCCCCCCCCCCCCCCCCCCCCCCCCCCCCCCCCCCCCCCCCCCCCCCCCCCCCCCCCCCCCCCCCCCCCCCCCCCCCCCCCCCCCCCCCCCCCCCCCCCCCCCCCCCCCCCCCCCCCCCCCCCCCCCCCCCCCCCCCCCCCCCCCCCCCCCCCCCCCCCCCCCCCCCCCCCCCCCCCCCCCCCCCCCCCCCCCCCCCCCCCCCCCCCCCCCCCCCCCCCCCCCCCCCCCCCCCCCCCCCCCCCCCCCCCCCCCCCCCCCCCCCCCCCCCCCCCCCCCCCCCCCCCCCCCCCCCCCCCCCCCCCCCCCCCCCCCCCCCCCCCCCCCCCCCCCCCCCCCCCCCCCCCCCCCCCCCCCCCCCCCCCCCCCCCCCCCCCCCCCCCCCCCCCCCCCCCCCCCCCCCCCCCCCCCCCCCCCCCCCCCCCCCCCCCCCCCCCCCCCCCCCCCCCCCCCCCCCCCCCCCCCCCCCCCCCCCCCCCCCCCCCCCCCCCCCCCCCCCCCCCCCCCCCCCCCCCCCCCCCCCCCCCCCCCCCCCCCCCCCCCCCCCCCCCCCCCCCCCCCCCCCCCCCCCCCCCCCCCCCCCCCCCCCCCCCCCCCCCCCCCCCCCCCCCCCCCCCCCCCCCCCCCCCCCCCCCCCCCCCCCCCCCCCCCCCCCCCCCCCCCCCCCCCCCCCCCCCCCCCCCCCCCCCCCCCCCCCCCCCCCCCCCCCCCCCCCCCCCCCCCCCCCCCCCCCCCCCCCCCCCCCCCCCCCCCCCCCCCCCCCCCCCCCCCCCCCCCCCCCCCCCCCCCCCCCCCCCCCCCCCCCCCCCCCCCCCCCCCCCCCCCCCCCCCCCCCCCCCCCCCCCCCCCCCCCCCCCCCCCCCCCCCCCCCCCCCCCCCCCCCCCCCCCCCCCCCCCCCCCCCCCCCCCCCCCCCCCCCCCCCCCCCCCCCCCCCCCCCCCCCCCCCCCCCCCCCCCCCCCCCCCCCCCCCCCCCCCCCCCCCCCCCCCCCCCCCCCCCCCCCCCCCCCCCCCCCCCCCCCCCCCCCCCCCCCCCCCCCCCCCCCCCCCCCCCCCCCCCCCCCCCCCCCCCCCCCCCCCCCCCCCCCCCCCCCCCCCCCCCCCCCCCCCCCCCCCCCCCCCCCCCCCCCCCCCCCCCCCCCCCCCCCCCCCCCCCCCCCCCCCCCCCCCCCCCCCCCCCCCCCCCCCCCCCCCCCCCCCCCCCCCCCCCCCCCCCCCCCCCCCCCCCCCCCCCCCCCCCCCCCCCCCCCCCCCCCCCCCCCCCCCCCCCCCCCCCCCCCCCCCCCCCCCCCCCCCCCCCCCCCCCCCCCCCCCCCCCCCCCCCCCCCCCCCCCCCCCCCCCCCCCCCCCCCCCCCCCCCCCCCCCCCCCCCCCCCCCCCCCCCCCCCCCCCCCCCCCCCCCCCCCCCCCCCCCCCCCCCCCCCCCCCCCCCCCCCCCCCCCCCCCCCCCCCCCCCCCCCCCCCCCCCCCCCCCCCCCCCCCCCCCCCCCCCCCCCCCCCCCCCCCCCCCCCCCCCCCCCCCCCCCCCCCCCCCCCCCCCCCCCCCCCCCCCCCCCCCCCCCCCCCCCCCCCCCCCCCCCCCCCCCCCCCCCCCCCCCCCCCCCCCCCCCCCCCCCCCCCCCCCCCCCCCCCCCCCCCCCCCCCCCCCCCCCCCCCCCCCCCCCCCCCCCCCCCCCCCCCCCCCCCCCCCCCCCCCCCCCCCCCCCCCCCCCCCCCCCCCCCCCCCCCCCCCCCCCCCCCCCCCCCCCCCCCCCCCCCCCCCCCCCCCCCCCCCCCCCCCCCCCCCCCCCCCCCCCCCCCCCCCCCCCCCCCCCCCCCCCCCCCCCCCCCCCCCCCCCCCCCCCCCCCCCCCCCCCCCCCCCCCCCCCCCCCCCCCCCCCCCCCCCCCCCCCCCCCCCCCCCCCCCCCCCCCCCCCCCCCCCCCCCCCCCCCCCCCCCCCCCCCCCCCCCCCCCCCCCCCCCCCCCCCCCCCCCCCCCCCCCCCCCCCCCCCCCCCCCCCCCCCCCCCCCCCCCCCCCCCCCCCCCCCCCCCCCCCCCCCCCCCCCCCCCCCCCCCCCCCCCCCCCCCCCCCCCCCCCCCCCCCCCCCCCCCCCCCCCCCCCCCCCCCCCCCCCCCCCCCCCCCCCCCCCCCCCCCCCCCCCCCCCCCCCCCCCCCCCCCCCCCCCCCCCCCCCCCCCCCCCCCCCCCCCCCCCCCCCCCCCCCCCCCCCCCCCCCCCCCCCCCCCCCCCCCCCCCCCCCCCCCCCCCCCCCCCCCCCCCCCCCCCCCCCCCCCCCCCCCCCCCCCCCCCCCCCCCCCCCCCCCCCCCCCCCCCCCCCCCCCCCCCCCCCCCCCCCCCCCCCCCCCCCCCCCCCCCCCCCCCCCCCCCCCCCCCCCCCCCCCCCCCCCCCCCCCCCCCCCCCCCCCCCCCCCCCCCCCCCCCCCCCCCCCCCCCCCCCCCCCCCCCCCCCCCCCCCCCCCCCCCCCCCCCCCCCCCCCCCCCCCCCCCCCCCCCCCCCCCCCCCCCCCCCCCCCCCCCCCCCCCCCCCCCCCCCCCCCCCCCCCCCCCCCCCCCCCCCCCCCCCCCCCCCCCCCCCCCCCCCCCCCCCCCCCCCCCCCCCCCCCCCCCCCCCCCCCCCCCCCCCCCCCCCCCCCCCCCCCCCCCCCCCCCCCCCCCCCCCCCCCCCCCCCCCCCCCCCCCCCCCCCCCCCCCCCCCCCCCCCCCCCCCCCCCCCCCCCCCCCCCCCCCCCCCCCCCCCCCCCCCCCCCCCCCCCCCCCCCCCCCCCCCCCCCCCCCCCCCCCCCCCCCCCCCCCCCCCCCCCCCCCCCCCCCCCCCCCCCCCCCCCCCCCCCCCCCCCCCCCCCCCCCCCCCCCCCCCCCCCCCCCCCCCCCCCCCCCCCCCCCCCCCCCCCCCCCCCCCCCCCCCCCCCCCCCCCCCCCCCCCCCCCCCCCCCCCCCCCCCCCCCCCCCCCCCCCCCCCCCCCCCCCCCCCCCCCCCCCCCCCCCCCCCCCCCCCCCCCCCCCCCCCCCCCCCCCCCCCCCCCCCCCCCCCCCCCCCCCCCCCCCCCCCCCCCCCCCCCCCCCCCCCCCCCCCCCCCCCCCCCCCCCCCCCCCCCCCCCCCCCCCCCCCCCCCCCCCCCCCCCCCCCCCCCCCCCCCCCCCCCCCCCCCCCCCCCCCCCCCCCCCCCCCCCCCCCCCCCCCCCCCCCCCCCCCCCCCCCCCCCCCCCCCCCCCCCCCCCCCCCCCCCCCCCCCCCCCCCCCCCCCCCCCCCCCCCCCCCCCCCCCCCCCCCCCCCCCCCCCCCCCCCCCCCCCCCCCCCCCCCCCCCCCCCCCCCCCCCCCCCCCCCCCCCCCCCCCCCCCCCCCCCCCCCCCCCCCCCCCCCCCCCCCCCCCCCCCCCCCCCCCCCCCCCCCCCCCCCCCCCCCCCCCCCCCCCCCCCCCCCCCCCCCCCCCCCCCCCCCCCCCCCCCCCCCCCCCCCCCCCCCCCCCCCCCCCCCCCCCCCCCCCCCCCCCCCCCCCCCCCCCCCCCCCCCCCCCCCCCCCCCCCCCCCCCCCCCCCCCCCCCCCCCCCCCCCCCCCCCCCCCCCCCCCCCCCCCCCCCCCCCCCCCCCCCCCCCCCCCCCCCCCCCCCCCCCCCCCCCCCCCCCCCCCCCCCCCCCCCCCCCCCCCCCCCCCCCCCCCCCCCCCCCCCCCCCCCCCCCCCCCCCCCCCCCCCCCCCCCCCCCCCCCCCCCCCCCCCCCCCCCCCCCCCCCCCCCCCCCCCCCCCCCCCCCCCCCCCCCCCCCCCCCCCCCCCCCCCCCCCCCCCCCCCCCCCCCCCCCCCCCCCCCCCCCCCCCCCCCCCCCCCCCCCCCCCCCCCCCCCCCCCCCCCCCCCCCCCCCCCCCCCCCCCCCCCCCCCCCCCCCCCCCCCCCCCCCCCCCCCCCCCCCCCCCCCCCCCCCCCCCCCCCCCCCCCCCCCCCCCCCCCCCCCCCCCCCCCCCCCCCCCCCCCCCCCCCCCCCCCCCCCCCCCCCCCCCCCCCCCCCCCCCCCCCCCCCCCCCCCCCCCCCCCCCCCCCCCCCCCCCCCCCCCCCCCCCCCCCCCCCCCCCCCCCCCCCCCCCCCCCCCCCCCCCCCCCCCCCCCCCCCCCCCCCCCCCCCCCCCCCCCCCCCCCCCCCCCCCCCCCCCCCCCCCCCCCCCCCCCCCCCCCCCCCCCCCCCCCCCCCCCCCCCCCCCCCCCCCCCCCCCCCCCCCCCCCCCCCCCCCCCCCCCCCCCCCCCCCCCCCCCCCCCCCCCCCCCCCCCCCCCCCCCCCCCCCCCCCCCCCCCCCCCCCCCCCCCCCCCCCCCCCCCCCCCCCCCCCCCCCCCCCCCCCCCCCCCCCCCCCCCCCCCCCCCCCCCCCCCCCCCCCCCCCCCCCCCCCCCCCCCCCCCCCCCCCCCCCCCCCCCCCCCCCCCCCCCCCCCCCCCCCCCCCCCCCCCCCCCCCCCCCCCCCCCCCCCCCCCCCCCCCCCCCCCCCCCCCCCCCCCCCCCCCCCCCCCCCCCCCCCCCCCCCCCCCCCCCCCCCCCCCCCCCCCCCCCCCCCCCCCCCCCCCCCCCCCCCCCCCCCCCCCCCCCCCCCCCCCCCCCCCCCCCCCCCCCCCCCCCCCCCCCCCCCCCCCCCCCCCCCCCCCCCCCCCCCCCCCCCCCCCCCCCCCCCCCCCCCCCCCCCCCCCCCCCCCCCCCCCCCCCCCCCCCCCCCCCCCCCCCCCCCCCCCCCCCCCCCCCCCCCCCCCCCCCCCCCCCCCCCCCCCCCCCCCCCCCCCCCCCCCCCCCCCCCCCCCCCCCCCCCCCCCCCCCCCCCCCCCCCCCCCCCCCCCCCCCCCCCCCCCCCCCCCCCCCCCCCCCCCCCCCCCCCCCCCCCCCCCCCCCCCCCCCCCCCCCCCCCCCCCCCCCCCCCCCCCCCCCCCCCCCCCCCCCCCCCCCCCCCCCCCCCCCCCCCCCCCCCCCCCCCCCCCCCCCCCCCCCCCCCCCCCCCCCCCCCCCCCCCCCCCCCCCCCCCCCCCCCCCCCCCCCCCCCCCCCCCCCCCCCCCCCCCCCCCCCCCCCCCCCCCCCCCCCCCCCCCCCCCCCCCCCCCCCCCCCCCCCCCCCCCCCCCCCCCCCCCCCCCCCCCCCCCCCCCCCCCCCCCCCCCCCCCCCCCCCCCCCCCCCCCCCCCCCCCCCCCCCCCCCCCCCCCCCCCCCCCCCCCCCCCCCCCCCCCCCCCCCCCCCCCCCCCCCCCCCCCCCCCCCCCCCCCCCCCCCCCCCCCCCCCCCCCCCCCCCCCCCCCCCCCCCCCCCCCCCCCCCCCCCCCCCCCCCCCCCCCCCCCCCCCCCCCCCCCCCCCCCCCCCCCCCCCCCCCCCCCCCCCCCCCCCCCCCCCCCCCCCCCCCCCCCCCCCCCCCCCCCCCCCCCCCCCCCCCCCCCCCCCCCCCCCCCCCCCCCCCCCCCCCCCCCCCCCCCCCCCCCCCCCCCCCCCCCCCCCCCCCCCCCCCCCCCCCCCCCCCCCCCCCCCCCCCCCCCCCCCCCCCCCCCCCCCCCCCCCCCCCCCCCCCCCCCCCCCCCCCCCCCCCCCCCCCCCCCCCCCCCCCCCCCCCCCCCCCCCCCCCCCCCCCCCCCCCCCCCCCCCCCCCCCCCCCCCCCCCCCCCCCCCCCCCCCCCCCCCCCCCCCCCCCCCCCCCCCCCCCCCCCCCCCCCCCCCCCCCCCCCCCCCCCCCCCCCCCCCCCCCCCCCCCCCCCCCCCCCCCCCCCCCCCCCCCCCCCCCCCCCCCCCCCCCCCCCCCCCCCCCCCCCCCCCCCCCCCCCCCCCCCCCCCCCCCCCCCCCCCCCCCCCCCCCCCCCCCCCCCCCCCCCCCCCCCCCCCCCCCCCCCCCCCCCCCCCCCCCCCCCCCCCCCCCCCCCCCCCCCCCCCCCCCCCCCCCCCCCCCCCCCCCCCCCCCCCCCCCCCCCCCCCCCCCCCCCCCCCCCCCCCCCCCCCCCCCCCCCCCCCCCCCCCCCCCCCCCCCCCCCCCCCCCCCCCCCCCCCCCCCCCCCCCCCCCCCCCCCCCCCCCCCCCCCCCCCCCCCCCCCCCCCCCCCCCCCCCCCCCCCCCCCCCCCCCCCCCCCCCCCCCCCCCCCCCCCCCCCCCCCCCCCCCCCCCCCCCCCCCCCCCCCCCCCCCCCCCCCCCCCCCCCCCCCCCCCCCCCCCCCCCCCCCCCCCCCCCCCCCCCCCCCCCCCCCCCCCCCCCCCCCCCCCCCCCCCCCCCCCCCCCCCCCCCCCCCCCCCCCCCCCCCCCCCCCCCCCCCCCCCCCCCCCCCCCCCCCCCCCCCCCCCCCCCCCCCCCCCCCCCCCCCCCCCCCCCCCCCCCCCCCCCCCCCCCCCCCCCCCCCCCCCCCCCCCCCCCCCCCCCCCCCCCCCCCCCCCCCCCCCCCCCCCCCCCCCCCCCCCCCCCCCCCCCCCCCCCCCCCCCCCCCCCCCCCCCCCCCCCCCCCCCCCCCCCCCCCCCCCCCCCCCCCCCCCCCCCCCCCCCCCCCCCCCCCCCCCCCCCCCCCCCCCCCCCCCCCCCCCCCCCCCCCCCCCCCCCCCCCCCCCCCCCCCCCCCCCCCCCCCCCCCCCCCCCCCCCCCCCCCCCCCCCCCCCCCCCCCCCCCCCCCCCCCCCCCCCCCCCCCCCCCCCCCCCCCCCCCCCCCCCCCCCCCCCCCCCCCCCCCCCCCCCCCCCCCCCCCCCCCCCCCCCCCCCCCCCCCCCCCCCCCCCCCCCCCCCCCCCCCCCCCCCCCCCCCCCCCCCCCCCCCCCCCCCCCCCCCCCCCCCCCCCCCCCCCCCCCCCCCCCCCCCCCCCCCCCCCCCCCCCCCCCCCCCCCCCCCCCCCCCCCCCCCCCCCCCCCCCCCCCCCCCCCCCCCCCCCCCCCCCCCCCCCCCCCCCCCCCCCCCCCCCCCCCCCCCCCCCCCCCCCCCCCCCCCCCCCCCCCCCCCCCCCCCCCCCCCCCCCCCCCCCCCCCCCCCCCCCCCCCCCCCCCCCCCCCCCCCCCCCCCCCCCCCCCCCCCCCCCCCCCCCCCCCCCCCCCCCCCCCCCCCCCCCCCCCCCCCCCCCCCCCCCCCCCCCCCCCCCCCCCCCCCCCCCCCCCCCCCCCCCCCCCCCCCCCCCCCCCCCCCCCCCCCCCCCCCCCCCCCCCCCCCCCCCCCCCCCCCCCCCCCCCCCCCCCCCCCCCCCCCCCCCCCCCCCCCCCCCCCCCCCCCCCCCCCCCCCCCCCCCCCCCCCCCCCCCCCCCCCCCCCCCCCCCCCCCCCCCCCCCCCCCCCCCCCCCCCCCCCCCCCCCCCCCCCCCCCCCCCCCCCCCCCCCCCCCCCCCCCCCCCCCCCCCCCCCCCCCCCCCCCCCCCCCCCCCCCCCCCCCCCCCCCCCCCCCCCCCCCCCCCCCCCCCCCCCCCCCCCCCCCCCCCCCCCCCCCCCCCCCCCCCCCCCCCCCCCCCCCCCCCCCCCCCCCCCCCCCCCCCCCCCCCCCCCCCCCCCCCCCCCCCCCCCCCCCCCCCCCCCCCCCCCCCCCCCCCCCCCCCCCCCCCCCCCCCCCCCCCCCCCCCCCCCCCCCCCCCCCCCCCCCCCCCCCCCCCCCCCCCCCCCCCCCCCCCCCCCCCCCCCCCCCCCCCCCCCCCCCCCCCCCCCCCCCCCCCCCCCCCCCCCCCCCCCCCCCCCCCCCCCCCCCCCCCCCCCCCCCCCCCCCCCCCCCCCCCCCCCCCCCCCCCCCCCCCCCCCCCCCCCCCCCCCCCCCCCCCCCCCCCCCCCCCCCCCCCCCCCCCCCCCCCCCCCCCCCCCCCCCCCCCCCCCCCCCCCCCCCCCCCCCCCCCCCCCCCCCCCCCCCCCCCCCCCCCCCCCCCCCCCCCCCCCCCCCCCCCCCCCCCCCCCCCCCCCCCCCCCCCCCCCCCCCCCCCCCCCCCCCCCCCCCCCCCCCCCCCCCCCCCCCCCCCCCCCCCCCCCCCCCCCCCCCCCCCCCCCCCCCCCCCCCCCCCCCCCCCCCCCCCCCCCCCCCCCCCCCCCCCCCCCCCCCCCCCCCCCCCCCCCCCCCCCCCCCCCCCCCCCCCCCCCCCCCCCCCCCCCCCCCCCCCCCCCCCCCCCCCCCCCCCCCCCCCCCCCCCCCCCCCCCCCCCCCCCCCCCCCCCCCCCCCCCCCCCCCCCCCCCCCCCCCCCCCCCCCCCCCCCCCCCCCCCCCCCCCCCCCCCCCCCCCCCCCCCCCCCCCCCCCCCCCCCCCCCCCCCCCCCCCCCCCCCCCCCCCCCCCCCCCCCCCCCCCCCCCCCCCCCCCCCCCCCCCCCCCCCCCCCCCCCCCCCCCCCCCCCCCCCCCCCCCCCCCCCCCCCCCCCCCCCCCCCCCCCCCCCCCCCCCCCCCCCCCCCCCCCCCCCCCCCCCCCCCCCCCCCCCCCCCCCCCCCCCCCCCCCCCCCCCCCCCCCCCCCCCCCCCCCCCCCCCCCCCCCCCCCCCCCCCCCCCCCCCCCCCCCCCCCCCCCCCCCCCCCCCCCCCCCCCCCCCCCCCCCCCCCCCCCCCCCCCCCCCCCCCCCCCCCCCCCCCCCCCCCCCCCCCCCCCCCCCCCCCCCCCCCCCCCCCCCCCCCCCCCCCCCCCCCCCCCCCCCCCCCCCCCCCCCCCCCCCCCCCCCCCCCCCCCCCCCCCCCCCCCCCCCCCCCCCCCCCCCCCCCCCCCCCCCCCCCCCCCCCCCCCCCCCCCCCCCCCCCCCCCCCCCCCCCCCCCCCCCCCCCCCCCCCCCCCCCCCCCCCCCCCCCCCCCCCCCCCCCCCCCCCCCCCCCCCCCCCCCCCCCCCCCCCCCCCCCCCCCCCCCCCCCCCCCCCCCCCCCCCCCCCCCCCCCCCCCCCCCCCCCCCCCCCCCCCCCCCCCCCCCCCCCCCCCCCCCCCCCCCCCCCCCCCCCCCCCCCCCCCCCCCCCCCCCCCCCCCCCCCCCCCCCCCCCCCCCCCCCCCCCCCCCCCCCCCCCCCCCCCCCCCCCCCCCCCCCCCCCCCCCCCCCCCCCCCCCCCCCCCCCCCCCCCCCCCCCCCCCCCCCCCCCCCCCCCCCCCCCCCCCCCCCCCCCCCCCCCCCCCCCCCCCCCCCCCCCCCCCCCCCCCCCCCCCCCCCCCCCCCCCCCCCCCCCCCCCCCCCCCCCCCCCCCCCCCCCCCCCCCCCCCCCCCCCCCCCCCCCCCCCCCCCCCCCCCCCCCCCCCCCCCCCCCCCCCCCCCCCCCCCCCCCCCCCCCCCCCCCCCCCCCCCCCCCCCCCCCCCCCCCCCCCCCCCCCCCCCCCCCCCCCCCCCCCCCCCCCCCCCCCCCCCCCCCCCCCCCCCCCCCCCCCCCCCCCCCCCCCCCCCCCCCCCCCCCCCCCCCCCCCCCCCCCCCCCCCCCCCCCCCCCCCCCCCCCCCCCCCCCCCCCCCCCCCCCCCCCCCCCCCCCCCCCCCCCCCCCCCCCCCCCCCCCCCCCCCCCCCCCCCCCCCCCCCCCCCCCCCCCCCCCCCCCCCCCCCCCCCCCCCCCCCCCCCCCCCCCCCCCCCCCCCCCCCCCCCCCCCCCCCCCCCCCCCCCCCCCCCCCCCCCCCCCCCCCCCCCCCCCCCCCCCCCCCCCCCCCCCCCCCCCCCCCCCCCCCCCCCCCCCCCCCCCCCCCCCCCCCCCCCCCCCCCCCCCCCCCCCCCCCCCCCCCCCCCCCCCCCCCCCCCCCCCCCCCCCCCCCCCCCCCCCCCCCCCCCCCCCCCCCCCCCCCCCCCCCCCCCCCCCCCCCCCCCCCCCCCCCCCCCCCCCCCCCCCCCCCCCCCCCCCCCCCCCCCCCCCCCCCCCCCCCCCCCCCCCCCCCCCCCCCCCCCCCCCCCCCCCCCCCCCCCCCCCCCCCCCCCCCCCCCCCCCCCCCCCCCCCCCCCCCCCCCCCCCCCCCCCCCCCCCCCCCCCCCCCCCCCCCCCCCCCCCCCCCCCCCCCCCCCCCCCCCCCCCCCCCCCCCCCCCCCCCCCCCCCCCCCCCCCCCCCCCCCCCCCCCCCCCCCCCCCCCCCCCCCCCCCCCCCCCCCCCCCCCCCCCCCCCCCCCCCCCCCCCCCCCCCCCCCCCCCCCCCCCCCCCCCCCCCCCCCCCCCCCCCCCCCCCCCCCCCCCCCCCCCCCCCCCCCCCCCCCCCCCCCCCCCCCCCCCCCCCCCCCCCCCCCCCCCCCCCCCCCCCCCCCCCCCCCCCCCCCCCCCCCCCCCCCCCCCCCCCCCCCCCCCCCCCCCCCCCCCCCCCCCCCCCCCCCCCCCCCCCCCCCCCCCCCCCCCCCCCCCCCCCCCCCCCCCCCCCCCCCCCCCCCCCCCCCCCCCCCCCCCCCCCCCCCCCCCCCCCCCCCCCCCCCCCCCCCCCCCCCCCCCCCCCCCCCCCCCCCCCCCCCCCCCCCCCCCCCCCCCCCCCCCCCCCCCCCCCCCCCCCCCCCCCCCCCCCCCCCCCCCCCCCCCCCCCCCCCCCCCCCCCCCCCCCCCCCCCCCCCCCCCCCCCCCCCCCCCCCCCCCCCCCCCCCCCCCCCCCCCCCCCCCCCCCCCCCCCCCCCCCCCCCCCCCCCCCCCCCCCCCCCCCCCCCCCCCCCCCCCCCCCCCCCCCCCCCCCCCCCCCCCCCCCCCCCCCCCCCCCCCCCCCCCCCCCCCCCCCCCCCCCCCCCCCCCCCCCCCCCCCCCCCCCCCCCCCCCCCCCCCCCCCCCCCCCCCCCCCCCCCCCCCCCCCCCCCCCCCCCCCCCCCCCCCCCCCCCCCCCCCCCCCCCCCCCCCCCCCCCCCCCCCCCCCCCCCCCCCCCCCCCCCCCCCCCCCCCCCCCCCCCCCCCCCCCCCCCCCCCCCCCCCCCCCCCCCCCCCCCCCCCCCCCCCCCCCCCCCCCCCCCCCCCCCCCCCCCCCCCCCCCCCCCCCCCCCCCCCCCCCCCCCCCCCCCCCCCCCCCCCCCCCCCCCCCCCCCCCCCCCCCCCCCCCCCCCCCCCCCCCCCCCCCCCCCCCCCCCCCCCCCCCCCCCCCCCCCCCCCCCCCCCCCCCCCCCCCCCCCCCCCCCCCCCCCCCCCCCCCCCCCCCCCCCCCCCCCCCCCCCCCCCCCCCCCCCCCCCCCCCCCCCCCCCCCCCCCCCCCCCCCCCCCCCCCCCCCCCCCCCCCCCCCCCCCCCCCCCCCCCCCCCCCCCCCCCCCCCCCCCCCCCCCCCCCCCCCCCCCCCCCCCCCCCCCCCCCCCCCCCCCCCCCCCCCCCCCCCCCCCCCCCCCCCCCCCCCCCCCCCCCCCCCCCCCCCCCCCCCCCCCCCCCCCCCCCCCCCCCCCCCCCCCCCCCCCCCCCCCCCCCCCCCCCCCCCCCCCCCCCCCCCCCCCCCCCCCCCCCCCCCCCCCCCCCCCCCCCCCCCCCCCCCCCCCCCCCCCCCCCCCCCCCCCCCCCCCCCCCCCCCCCCCCCCCCCCCCCCCCCCCCCCCCCCCCCCCCCCCCCCCCCCCCCCCCCCCCCCCCCCCCCCCCCCCCCCCCCCCCCCCCCCCCCCCCCCCCCCCCCCCCCCCCCCCCCCCCCCCCCCCCCCCCCCCCCCCCCCCCCCCCCCCCCCCCCCCCCCCCCCCCCCCCCCCCCCCCCCCCCCCCCCCCCCCCCCCCCCCCCCCCCCCCCCCCCCCCCCCCCCCCCCCCCCCCCCCCCCCCCCCCCCCCCCCCCCCCCCCCCCCCCCCCCCCCCCCCCCCCCCCCCCCCCCCCCCCCCCCCCCCCCCCCCCCCCCCCCCCCCCCCCCCCCCCCCCCCCCCCCCCCCCCCCCCCCCCCCCCCCCCCCCCCCCCCCCCCCCCCCCCCCCCCCCCCCCCCCCCCCCCCCCCCCCCCCCCCCCCCCCCCCCCCCCCCCCCCCCCCCCCCCCCCCCCCCCCCCCCCCCCCCCCCCCCCCCCCCCCCCCCCCCCCCCCCCCCCCCCCCCCCCCCCCCCCCCCCCCCCCCCCCCCCCCCCCCCCCCCCCCCCCCCCCCCCCCCCCCCCCCCCCCCCCCCCCCCCCCCCCCCCCCCCCCCCCCCCCCCCCCCCCCCCCCCCCCCCCCCCCCCCCCCCCCCCCCCCCCCCCCCCCCCCCCCCCCCCCCCCCCCCCCCCCCCCCCCCCCCCCCCCCCCCCCCCCCCCCCCCCCCCCCCCCCCCCCCCCCCCCCCCCCCCCCCCCCCCCCCCCCCCCCCCCCCCCCCCCCCCCCCCCCCCCCCCCCCCCCCCCCCCCCCCCCCCCCCCCCCCCCCCCCCCCCCCCCCCCCCCCCCCCCCCCCCCCCCCCCCCCCCCCCCCCCCCCCCCCCCCCCCCCCCCCCCCCCCCCCCCCCCCCCCCCCCCCCCCCCCCCCCCCCCCCCCCCCCCCCCCCCCCCCCCCCCCCCCCCCCCCCCCCCCCCCCCCCCCCCCCCCCCCCCCCCCCCCCCCCCCCCCCCCCCCCCCCCCCCCCCCCCCCCCCCCCCCCCCCCCCCCCCCCCCCCCCCCCCCCCCCCCCCCCCCCCCCCCCCCCCCCCCCCCCCCCCCCCCCCCCCCCCCCCCCCCCCCCCCCCCCCCCCCCCCCCCCCCCCCCCCCCCCCCCCCCCCCCCCCCCCCCCCCCCCCCCCCCCCCCCCCCCCCCCCCCCCCCCCCCCCCCCCCCCCCCCCCCCCCCCCCCCCCCCCCCCCCCCCCCCCCCCCCCCCCCCCCCCCCCCCCCCCCCCCCCCCCCCCCCCCCCCCCCCCCCCCCCCCCCCCCCCCCCCCCCCCCCCCCCCCCCCCCCCCCCCCCCCCCCCCCCCCCCCCCCCCCCCCCCCCCCCCCCCCCCCCCCCCCCCCCCCCCCCCCCCCCCCCCCCCCCCCCCCCCCCCCCCCCCCCCCCCCCCCCCCCCCCCCCCCCCCCCCCCCCCCCCCCCCCCCCCCCCCCCCCCCCCCCCCCCCCCCCCCCCCCCCCCCCCCCCCCCCCCCCCCCCCCCCCCCCCCCCCCCCCCCCCCCCCCCCCCCCCCCCCCCCCCCCCCCCCCCCCCCCCCCCCCCCCCCCCCCCCCCCCCCCCCCCCCCCCCCCCCCCCCCCCCCCCCCCCCCCCCCCCCCCCCCCCCCCCCCCCCCCCCCCCCCCCCCCCCCCCCCCCCCCCCCCCCCCCCCCCCCCCCCCCCCCCCCCCCCCCCCCCCCCCCCCCCCCCCCCCCCCCCCCCCCCCCCCCCCCCCCCCCCCCCCCCCCCCCCCCCCCCCCCCCCCCCCCCCCCCCCCCCCCCCCCCCCCCCCCCCCCCCCCCCCCCCCCCCCCCCCCCCCCCCCCCCCCCCCCCCCCCCCCCCCCCCCCCCCCCCCCCCCCCCCCCCCCCCCCCCCCCCCCCCCCCCCCCCCCCCCCCCCCCCCCCCCCCCCCCCCCCCCCCCCCCCCCCCCCCCCCCCCCCCCCCCCCCCCCCCCCCCCCCCCCCCCCCCCCCCCCCCCCCCCCCCCCCCCCCCCCCCCCCCCCCCCCCCCCCCCCCCCCCCCCCCCCCCCCCCCCCCCCCCCCCCCCCCCCCCCCCCCCCCCCCCCCCCCCCCCCCCCCCCCCCCCCCCCCCCCCCCCCCCCCCCCCCCCCCCCCCCCCCCCCCCCCCCCCCCCCCCCCCCCCCCCCCCCCCCCCCCCCCCCCCCCCCCCCCCCCCCCCCCCCCCCCCCCCCCCCCCCCCCCCCCCCCCCCCCCCCCCCCCCCCCCCCCCCCCCCCCCCCCCCCCCCCCCCCCCCCCCCCCCCCCCCCCCCCCCCCCCCCCCCCCCCCCCCCCCCCCCCCCCCCCCCCCCCCCCCCCCCCCCCCCCCCCCCCCCCCCCCCCCCCCCCCCCCCCCCCCCCCCCCCCCCCCCCCCCCCCCCCCCCCCCCCCCCCCCCCCCCCCCCCCCCCCCCCCCCCCCCCCCCCCCCCCCCCCCCCCCCCCCCCCCCCCCCCCCCCCCCCCCCCCCCCCCCCCCCCCCCCCCCCCCCCCCCCCCCCCCCCCCCCCCCCCCCCCCCCCCCCCCCCCCCCCCCCCCCCCCCCCCCCCCCCCCCCCCCCCCCCCCCCCCCCCCCCCCCCCCCCCCCCCCCCCCCCCCCCCCCCCCCCCCCCCCCCCCCCCCCCCCCCCCCCCCCCCCCCCCCCCCCCCCCCCCCCCCCCCCCCCCCCCCCCCCCCCCCCCCCCCCCCCCCCCCCCCCCCCCCCCCCCCCCCCCCCCCCCCCCCCCCCCCCCCCCCCCCCCCCCCCCCCCCCCCCCCCCCCCCCCCCCCCCCCCCCCCCCCCCCCCCCCCCCCCCCCCCCCCCCCCCCCCCCCCCCCCCCCCCCCCCCCCCCCCCCCCCCCCCCCCCCCCCCCCCCCCCCCCCCCCCCCCCCCCCCCCCCCCCCCCCCCCCCCCCCCCCCCCCCCCCCCCCCCCCCCCCCCCCCCCCCCCCCCCCCCCCCCCCCCCCCCCCCCCCCCCCCCCCCCCCCCCCCCCCCCCCCCCCCCCCCCCCCCCCCCCCCCCCCCCCCCCCCCCCCCCCCCCCCCCCCCCCCCCCCCCCCCCCCCCCCCCCCCCCCCCCCCCCCCCCCCCCCCCCCCCCCCCCCCCCCCCCCCCCCCCCCCCCCCCCCCCCCCCCCCCCCCCCCCCCCCCCCCCCCCCCCCCCCCCCCCCCCCCCCCCCCCCCCCCCCCCCCCCCCCCCCCCCCCCCCCCCCCCCCCCCCCCCCCCCCCCCCCCCCCCCCCCCCCCCCCCCCCCCCCCCCCCCCCCCCCCCCCCCCCCCCCCCCCCCCCCCCCCCCCCCCCCCCCCCCCCCCCCCCCCCCCCCCCCCCCCCCCCCCCCCCCCCCCCCCCCCCCCCCCCCCCCCCCCCCCCCCCCCCCCCCCCCCCCCCCCCCCCCCCCCCCCCCCCCCCCCCCCCCCCCCCCCCCCCCCCCCCCCCCCCCCCCCCCCCCCCCCCCCCCCCCCCCCCCCCCCCCCCCCCCCCCCCCCCCCCCCCCCCCCCCCCCCCCCCCCCCCCCCCCCCCCCCCCCCCCCCCCCCCCCCCCCCCCCCCCCCCCCCCCCCCCCCCCCCCCCCCCCCCCCCCCCCCCCCCCCCCCCCCCCCCCCCCCCCCCCCCCCCCCCCCCCCCCCCCCCCCCCCCCCCCCCCCCCCCCCCCCCCCCCCCCCCCCCCCCCCCCCCCCCCCCCCCCCCCCCCCCCCCCCCCCCCCCCCCCCCCCCCCCCCCCCCCCCCCCCCCCCCCCCCCCCCCCCCCCCCCCCCCCCCCCCCCCCCCCCCCCCCCCCCCCCCCCCCCCCCCCCCCCCCCCCCCCCCCCCCCCCCCCCCCCCCCCCCCCCCCCCCCCCCCCCCCCCCCCCCCCCCCCCCCCCCCCCCCCCCCCCCCCCCCCCCCCCCCCCCCCCCCCCCCCCCCCCCCCCCCCCCCCCCCCCCCCCCCCCCCCCCCCCCCCCCCCCCCCCCCCCCCCCCCCCCCCCCCCCCCCCCCCCCCCCCCCCCCCCCCCCCCCCCCCCCCCCCCCCCCCCCCCCCCCCCCCCCCCCCCCCCCCCCCCCCCCCCCCCCCCCCCCCCCCCCCCCCCCCCCCCCCCCCCCCCCCCCCCCCCCCCCCCCCCCCCCCCCCCCCCCCCCCCCCCCCCCCCCCCCCCCCCCCCCCCCCCCCCCCCCCCCCCCCCCCCCCCCCCCCCCCCCCCCCCCCCCCCCCCCCCCCCCCCCCCCCCCCCCCCCCCCCCCCCCCCCCCCCCCCCCCCCCCCCCCCCCCCCCCCCCCCCCCCCCCCCCCCCCCCCCCCCCCCCCCCCCCCCCCCCCCCCCCCCCCCCCCCCCCCCCCCCCCCCCCCCCCCCCCCCCCCCCCCCCCCCCCCCCCCCCCCCCCCCCCCCCCCCCCCCCCCCCCCCCCCCCCCCCCCCCCCCCCCCCCCCCCCCCCCCCCCCCCCCCCCCCCCCCCCCCCCCCCCCCCCCCCCCCCCCCCCCCCCCCCCCCCCCCCCCCCCCCCCCCCCCCCCCCCCCCCCCCCCCCCCCCCCCCCCCCCCCCCCCCCCCCCCCCCCCCCCCCCCCCCCCCCCCCCCCCCCCCCCCCCCCCCCCCCCCCCCCCCCCCCCCCCCCCCCCCCCCCCCCCCCCCCCCCCCCCCCCCCCCCCCCCCCCCCCCCCCCCCCCCCCCCCCCCCCCCCCCCCCCCCCCCCCCCCCCCCCCCCCCCCCCCCCCCCCCCCCCCCCCCCCCCCCCCCCCCCCCCCCCCCCCCCCCCCCCCCCCCCCCCCCCCCCCCCCCCCCCCCCCCCCCCCCCCCCCCCCCCCCCCCCCCCCCCCCCCCCCCCCCCCCCCCCCCCCCCCCCCCCCCCCCCCCCCCCCCCCCCCCCCCCCCCCCCCCCCCCCCCCCCCCCCCCCCCCCCCCCCCCCCCCCCCCCCCCCCCCCCCCCCCCCCCCCCCCCCCCCCCCCCCCCCCCCCCCCCCCCCCCCCCCCCCCCCCCCCCCCCCCCCCCCCCCCCCCCCCCCCCCCCCCCCCCCCCCCCCCCCCCCCCCCCCCCCCCCCCCCCCCCCCCCCCCCCCCCCCCCCCCCCCCCCCCCCCCCCCCCCCCCCCCCCCCCCCCCCCCCCCCCCCCCCCCCCCCCCCCCCCCCCCCCCCCCCCCCCCCCCCCCCCCCCCCCCCCCCCCCCCCCCCCCCCCCCCCCCCCCCCCCCCCCCCCCCCCCCCCCCCCCCCCCCCCCCCCCCCCCCCCCCCCCCCCCCCCCCCCCCCCCCCCCCCCCCCCCCCCCCCCCCCCCCCCCCCCCCCCCCCCCCCCCCCCCCCCCCCCCCCCCCCCCCCCCCCCCCCCCCCCCCCCCCCCCCCCCCCCCCCCCCCCCCCCCCCCCCCCCCCCCCCCCCCCCCCCCCCCCCCCCCCCCCCCCCCCCCCCCCCCCCCCCCCCCCCCCCCCCCCCCCCCCCCCCCCCCCCCCCCCCCCCCCCCCCCCCCCCCCCCCCCCCCCCCCCCCCCCCCCCCCCCCCCCCCCCCCCCCCCCCCCCCCCCCCCCCCCCCCCCCCCCCCCCCCCCCCCCCCCCCCCCCCCCCCCCCCCCCCCCCCCCCCCCCCCCCCCCCCCCCCCCCCCCCCCCCCCCCCCCCCCCCCCCCCCCCCCCCCCCCCCCCCCCCCCCCCCCCCCCCCCCCCCCCCCCCCCCCCCCCCCCCCCCCCCCCCCCCCCCCCCCCCCCCCCCCCCCCCCCCCCCCCCCCCCCCCCCCCCCCCCCCCCCCCCCCCCCCCCCCCCCCCCCCCCCCCCCCCCCCCCCCCCCCCCCCCCCCCCCCCCCCCCCCCCCCCCCCCCCCCCCCCCCCCCCCCCCCCCCCCCCCCCCCCCCCCCCCCCCCCCCCCCCCCCCCCCCCCCCCCCCCCCCCCCCCCCCCCCCCCCCCCCCCCCCCCCCCCCCCCCCCCCCCCCCCCCCCCCCCCCCCCCCCCCCCCCCCCCCCCCCCCCCCCCCCCCCCCCCCCCCCCCCCCCCCCCCCCCCCCCCCCCCCCCCCCCCCCCCCCCCCCCCCCCCCCCCCCCCCCCCCCCCCCCCCCCCCCCCCCCCCCCCCCCCCCCCCCCCCCCCCCCCCCCCCCCCCCCCCCCCCCCCCCCCCCCCCCCCCCCCCCCCCCCCCCCCCCCCCCCCCCCCCCCCCCCCCCCCCCCCCCCCCCCCCCCCCCCCCCCCCCCCCCCCCCCCCCCCCCCCCCCCCCCCCCCCCCCCCCCCCCCCCCCCCCCCCCCCCCCCCCCCCCCCCCCCCCCCCCCCCCCCCCCCCCCCCCCCCCCCCCCCCCCCCCCCCCCCCCCCCCCCCCCCCCCCCCCCCCCCCCCCCCCCCCCCCCCCCCCCCCCCCCCCCCCCCCCCCCCCCCCCCCCCCCCCCCCCCCCCCCCCCCCCCCCCCCCCCCCCCCCCCCCCCCCCCCCCCCCCCCCCCCCCCCCCCCCCCCCCCCCCCCCCCCCCCCCCCCCCCCCCCCCCCCCCCCCCCCCCCCCCCCCCCCCCCCCCCCCCCCCCCCCCCCCCCCCCCCCCCCCCCCCCCCCCCCCCCCCCCCCCCCCCCCCCCCCCCCCCCCCCCCCCCCCCCCCCCCCCCCCCCCCCCCCCCCCCCCCCCCCCCCCCCCCCCCCCCCCCCCCCCCCCCCCCCCCCCCCCCCCCCCCCCCCCCCCCCCCCCCCCCCCCCCCCCCCCCCCCCCCCCCCCCCCCCCCCCCCCCCCCCCCCCCCCCCCCCCCCCCCCCCCCCCCCCCCCCCCCCCCCCCCCCCCCCCCCCCCCCCCCCCCCCCCCCCCCCCCCCCCCCCCCCCCCCCCCCCCCCCCCCCCCCCCCCCCCCCCCCCCCCCCCCCCCCCCCCCCCCCCCCCCCCCCCCCCCCCCCCCCCCCCCCCCCCCCCCCCCCCCCCCCCCCCCCCCCCCCCCCCCCCCCCCCCCCCCCCCCCCCCCCCCCCCCCCCCCCCCCCCCCCCCCCCCCCCCCCCCCCCCCCCCCCCCCCCCCCCCCCCCCCCCCCCCCCCCCCCCCCCCCCCCCCCCCCCCCCCCCCCCCCCCCCCCCCCCCCCCCCCCCCCCCCCCCCCCCCCCCCCCCCCCCCCCCCCCCCCCCCCCCCCCCCCCCCCCCCCCCCCCCCCCCCCCCCCCCCCCCCCCCCCCCCCCCCCCCCCCCCCCCCCCCCCCCCCCCCCCCCCCCCCCCCCCCCCCCCCCCCCCCCCCCCCCCCCCCCCCCCCCCCCCCCCCCCCCCCCCCCCCCCCCCCCCCCCCCCCCCCCCCCCCCCCCCCCCCCCCCCCCCCCCCCCCCCCCCCCCCCCCCCCCCCCCCCCCCCCCCCCCCCCCCCCCCCCCCCCCCCCCCCCCCCCCCCCCCCCCCCCCCCCCCCCCCCCCCCCCCCCCCCCCCCCCCCCCCCCCCCCCCCCCCCCCCCCCCCCCCCCCCCCCCCCCCCCCCCCCCCCCCCCCCCCCCCCCCCCCCCCCCCCCCCCCCCCCCCCCCCCCCCCCCCCCCCCCCCCCCCCCCCCCCCCCCCCCCCCCCCCCCCCCCCCCCCCCCCCCCCCCCCCCCCCCCCCCCCCCCCCCCCCCCCCCCCCCCCCCCCCCCCCCCCCCCCCCCCCCCCCCCCCCCCCCCCCCCCCCCCCCCCCCCCCCCCCCCCCCCCCCCCCCCCCCCCCCCCCCCCCCCCCCCCCCCCCCCCCCCCCCCCCCCCCCCCCCCCCCCCCCCCCCCCCCCCCCCCCCCCCCCCCCCCCCCCCCCCCCCCCCCCCCCCCCCCCCCCCCCCCCCCCCCCCCCCCCCCCCCCCCCCCCCCCCCCCCCCCCCCCCCCCCCCCCCCCCCCCCCCCCCCCCCCCCCCCCCCCCCCCCCCCCCCCCCCCCCCCCCCCCCCCCCCCCCCCCCCCCCCCCCCCCCCCCCCCCCCCCCCCCCCCCCCCCCCCCCCCCCCCCCCCCCCCCCCCCCCCCCCCCCCCCCCCCCCCCCCCCCCCCCCCCCCCCCCCCCCCCCCCCCCCCCCCCCCCCCCCCCCCCCCCCCCCCCCCCCCCCCCCCCCCCCCCCCCCCCCCCCCCCCCCCCCCCCCCCCCCCCCCCCCCCCCCCCCCCCCCCCCCCCCCCCCCCCCCCCCCCCCCCCCCCCCCCCCCCCCCCCCCCCCCCCCCCCCCCCCCCCCCCCCCCCCCCCCCCCCCCCCCCCCCCCCCCCCCCCCCCCCCCCCCCCCCCCCCCCCCCCCCCCCCCCCCCCCCCCCCCCCCCCCCCCCCCCCCCCCCCCCCCCCCCCCCCCCCCCCCCCCCCCCCCCCCCCCCCCCCCCCCCCCCCCCCCCCCCCCCCCCCCCCCCCCCCCCCCCCCCCCCCCCCCCCCCCCCCCCCCCCCCCCCCCCCCCCCCCCCCCCCCCCCCCCCCCCCCCCCCCCCCCCCCCCCCCCCCCCCCCCCCCCCCCCCCCCCCCCCCCCCCCCCCCCCCCCCCCCCCCCCCCCCCCCCCCCCCCCCCCCCCCCCCCCCCCCCCCCCCCCCCCCCCCCCCCCCCCCCCCCCCCCCCCCCCCCCCCCCCCCCCCCCCCCCCCCCCCCCCCCCCCCCCCCCCCCCCCCCCCCCCCCCCCCCCCCCCCCCCCCCCCCCCCCCCCCCCCCCCCCCCCCCCCCCCCCCCCCCCCCCCCCCCCCCCCCCCCCCCCCCCCCCCCCCCCCCCCCCCCCCCCCCCCCCCCCCCCCCCCCCCCCCCCCCCCCCCCCCCCCCCCCCCCCCCCCCCCCCCCCCCCCCCCCCCCCCCCCCCCCCCCCCCCCCCCCCCCCCCCCCCCCCCCCCCCCCCCCCCCCCCCCCCCCCCCCCCCCCCCCCCCCCCCCCCCCCCCCCCCCCCCCCCCCCCCCCCCCCCCCCCCCCCCCCCCCCCCCCCCCCCCCCCCCCCCCCCCCCCCCCCCCCCCCCCCCCCCCCCCCCCCCCCCCCCCCCCCCCCCCCCCCCCCCCCCCCCCCCCCCCCCCCCCCCCCCCCCCCCCCCCCCCCCCCCCCCCCCCCCCCCCCCCCCCCCCCCCCCCCCCCCCCCCCCCCCCCCCCCCCCCCCCCCCCCCCCCCCCCCCCCCCCCCCCCCCCCCCCCCCCCCCCCCCCCCCCCCCCCCCCCCCCCCCCCCCCCCCCCCCCCCCCCCCCCCCCCCCCCCCCCCCCCCCCCCCCCCCCCCCCCCCCCCCCCCCCCCCCCCCCCCCCCCCCCCCCCCCCCCCCCCCCCCCCCCCCCCCCCCCCCCCCCCCCCCCCCCCCCCCCCCCCCCCCCCCCCCCCCCCCCCCCCCCCCCCCCCCCCCCCCCCCCCCCCCCCCCCCCCCCCCCCCCCCCCCCCCCCCCCCCCCCCCCCCCCCCCCCCCCCCCCCCCCCCCCCCCCCCCCCCCCCCCCCCCCCCCCCCCCCCCCCCCCCCCCCCCCCCCCCCCCCCCCCCCCCCCCCCCCCCCCCCCCCCCCCCCCCCCCCCCCCCCCCCCCCCCCCCCCCCCCCCCCCCCCCCCCCCCCCCCCCCCCCCCCCCCCCCCCCCCCCCCCCCCCCCCCCCCCCCCCCCCCCCCCCCCCCCCCCCCCCCCCCCCCCCCCCCCCCCCCCCCCCCCCCCCCCCCCCCCCCCCCCCCCCCCCCCCCCCCCCCCCCCCCCCCCCCCCCCCCCCCCCCCCCCCCCCCCCCCCCCCCCCCCCCCCCCCCCCCCCCCCCCCCCCCCCCCCCCCCCCCCCCCCCCCCCCCCCCCCCCCCCCCCCCCCCCCCCCCCCCCCCCCCCCCCCCCCCCCCCCCCCCCCCCCCCCCCCCCCCCCCCCCCCCCCCCCCCCCCCCCCCCCCCCCCCCCCCCCCCCCCCCCCCCCCCCCCCCCCCCCCCCCCCCCCCCCCCCCCCCCCCCCCCCCCCCCCCCCCCCCCCCCCCCCCCCCCCCCCCCCCCCCCCCCCCCCCCCCCCCCCCCCCCCCCCCCCCC
>BTHU01000136.1:0-50000 GCA_036184795.1 Tokudaia tokunoshimensis
GATATAGATTTAAGGTTTTCAATGGTATAAATCTTTATAATTGATACAACAGTTAAAATTAATTTGTTAGTCTTAGCCATTTTGCCTATACAACTCATTTAAATACACAAGGCTTAGACCCAGTCCTTTCAATAGCTGCAATTACAAAATTTTTAAAATAATTAAACAATACAAATTAATAGTCAAATAGTCATGCTCATAATCATGTTAGGTTCTAATCCAGTTAATTACAAAAAACTATTTTCAGGTTAGGTTATTCAAATAAAAATTAACTAAATATAATCAAAATATAATCAATGTTTAACAATTCAACTATGAGGTATGTATAAAAAAAGTGTCAGAGATCCACAAAATAAACCATTTCATTAAGAAAAGACCTTTTAAGTACAAGAGAAAATCTGCTCCTGACTTACCCTCATTTCACTTGAAAGAAGGTATTGAATATCAAATGCCTCCATATAGAGTGGTTTCATTTATGGCAAGCTAGCCACTGGGCAAAAAAAAAAATGTACTAATTTCATCTACACACAAAATGTCATCCCGAAATAAGAAACAAAGGCAAGATAGTCATCTGATAATCTCTGCCAATATAGAGTTAAATAGTCCTTCCTAATTTTTACTTCTCTTAAGGTCTGTCAGATGTTCTGGGCCAAAAAGCTAAAAATAGATGCTCCAAATTTATGAGAAATATTAGGGATTCTCCAGACAGTCAGCTGTCTATGCCAACTGTTTAAGTTTTGGAAGCTACTTTCTTACATACTCAAAGATATATTGATACAGGTTTCCTTTTTAAATCTCTGATGAAATTAAAGTCTAATTCTGGTCTCATAATTGGATTTAAGTTGTTTAACATTAAAGATGTTCCAGATTTTAAAAGATGGTTTTCAGATGGTGATACAAATTAAATTCAAACACAATTTAAATAGAAAATTCTAACTCATGAAGATAGATGATAAAATACTTTATCGAAATTGCCACGTGATAGACTGACTGGATGTTATAAATACGTATCACACCTTATAACATATATTGTTATATTATACATAATTGTCATAATTGTATTAAATTTATATCTGAGAGAAAAGAGCTCTTTATTGAACTAAAAGGTGGAATTGTTGAGGTTTGTCATTTTCTGTTTATCAAATGCTAAGTGCAGGCCCCCAATATATGGAGTCTAGATGTAAACCCTGTGACCCTGCTCCAAGTTATTTCTGATTGGTGAATCAAGCTACCAACAGCCAAAAGCTGGGCAAAAGAGGCATAGGTATAGTTAGGATTCCCCAATCTTGGGGATTGAGCAATTGGAGAAGAATGGCCAGGAGAGAGGAGAAGCTGCCATGAATTAATTGAGCCGTGAAAACATGGCCTGGTGGCCTAGACAATTGGAGTTAAGAGCAGCCCAAATGAAACATAATAAATAATGAATAATAACTTAGAGTTATGAATTGGAAAATAGATTCTAACACTATAGAGGGTAGGCAACTGCTCAGCTCTTATATAGCTTAACGCTTATTATAACGAATATAGATGTTTTTTATCCATTAACTCAATAACCAAAGATGGGGTAGAAACCACAGACTGGGATTCAAATAATTCTACAAAAGATTTTTTTTTAATGAATTTATTCTATCTTTCCTATCTCTTCTGATTAGTTCTGTAAAATTTTATGCTTTTAATTAAAATGTAATTACATTGCCTTCCTTTTTCCCTTTCTCTTTTCAACTGATCCTGCCTCCCCTTCTATAAATCTTTTTATCTCTTCTTAAATCCACAACCTACTTCTCCCTGGTCATTATTGTTACACACACTCACACACACACACACACACACACACACACACACACACATATATATATATATATATATATATATATATATATGAGTCCATTTTTATTTATGTTTATAATTTTAGGGCTGACCACTTTATATTGGACAAACAAATAGTGATGGGGTTTCTGCAGGAAGAAGCTAAATCTCCTTCCCTCAGTAGTCATCAGTTTCTTGTCTAGGGATTCATCTACCCATGAGATTTTTCCCACCCCACAGTAGGATGCACACTGATAATGACATTGTTTAGATCTCTTTCATGAAATGATTTCTACAATAGACCTCTGTGTGTCCCAGCAGGTTTCCTGACATTCTGACTCCTACAATCTTTCCCCTACTCTTTCATGATGCTCTCCAAACCATAGATGCAGGAGCTATGATATAGATATCTAAGTTGGGCTGGGCTCCCCATAACTCATTCATGTAATACGTTGTATCCAGTTTTGCTTTTCTGTGTGGTTCCCCTCGTGCTATAAAGTGATGTTTTTTGATGATGTGTGAAAGCTACACTTATATGATTAGTTTTAATTTGATGTTTATTTTGTCAAATATTACAATAGCTTTGCCTGCCTGCTCTTGATTTGTTTGCTTGAAATAAATGTTCTCATCCTTTTACTCTAATGTGTTTTCAGTCCTTGATGGTAAGGTATGTCTCTTAGAAGTAGCAGAATGATGATGAATCCTCTTTTCTTTTTTTTTTTGTTTTTTGTTTGTTTTGTTTGTTTCTTTGTTTTCTTTTGAGACAGGATTTCTCTGTGTCCCCTTGGCTGTCCTAAAACTCATTCTGTAATACAGGCCAGCCTCAAAATTACAAATATCTGCCTACCTCTACCCGCAAGTGCTGGAACAAAAGGCATGCATCACCACTCCTTGTCTTGTTTTTGCTTTTTAAATATAATTTGTTATTCTGTGTCTTTTGACTGAGGCATTGACATTACTGATTTTGTTAATATTGAGAGTTATTATTGGGTAATGTTTTGTAATTCTCGTTATTTTTGTGGTTGTTACATTTTTTCTCTCTTTTTTATCTTGTTGATACCCTTTTTTCTTTTTTTATTGAATATATTCTTCATTTACATTTCAAATGTTATACCCCTTCCCGGTTTCCCCCCTCCCGAAAACCCCCAACCCATCCTCCCACCTCCTGCCTCCAAGAATATGCTCCTCCACCCAACCCACTCCCATGACCCCCACTCAATTTCCCCACACTGGGGCCTTTATTGAGCCTTCACAGGACCAAAGACCTCTCCTACCACTGATGCCCGACAAGGTATTCCTCTGCCAATCTTTTGGCTGGAACCACATGTACCCCTTGGTTGATGTCTTAGTCCCTGGGAGCCCTGGGGCATCTGGTTGGCCAACATTGTCGTTATTCTCATGGGGCTGCAAACCTCCCTCCTCCAGCTCCTCCAGCTTTCCCTCCAACTCCTCTATAGTGAACCCTACACTCAGACCAATAGTTGACTGCTAGTATTCACCTCTGTATCTGTAAGGCTCTGGCAGGGCCCCTCCATAAGACAACCAAAAATGGCTCCTTTCAGTACACACTTCTTGTCATCCATAGTAGTTTCGGGATTTGGTGACTGTTTATAGGACAAATCCCCAGGTAGGACTGTCTCTGGGTGGCCTTTCCTTCAGTCTCTGTTCCACTCTTTGTCTCCATAGTTGTTCCTGTGATTATTTTGTTCTCTTTCTCAGAGGAACCAAATCACCCCCAATTTGGTCTACTTTCTTCGTGATCTTCCTGTGGTCTGTGAATTGTAACGTTTATTTTGAGCTTTTGGGCTAATATCCACGTATCAGTGAGTGTATACCATGTATGATCTTTTGTGACATTTTTTCTCTTTTGATTAACAGTTCTGAGATTAATAATTCCTTGTGCCTTCTTGGATGTAGGTAATGTATTTAGACTAAAGGTTTTCCTCACTATCTTCTGTAGAGTTGGATTGGAGCACAGAAATGGTTTCAATTTGTCTTTAATGTGAAACATTTTCATTGTCCCTTGATTGTGTGATAGTTTTGCTGGATATAGTAGTCTGGGCTGACATCTGTTATATTTCAGAGTTATAGAGCAATCATCCAGGATGTTTTGTCATTCAGACTTTTCGTTGAGAAGTCTGGTGTTACTTAGGGCACATCTTTTACATGACTTGCTCTGCTCTTTTTTTATTGTTGCTTTTAATATTCTTCCTTTGTTCTGTATAGCGTTTTAATTACTATGTGTCACAGGGAATTTCTAAATAGAACTTCTCTTTTACTTGTAAAATATATTCATATTTTTACTGATTATATATTCATAATTATATTATTATATGATTTTATGGAATAAAGTATGACTTTTAGAAATAACTGTGTTTAATGAGACTATATTTATTACCTAAGATTTCTGTCTTTTACATAGATCCTGACATCCTATTCATAATGGGGTTGGATATTCAGTCATATAAAAGATCAATGGAACTTCAAAAGCACAACTTTGAAGTGGTTTCTAAGAAAAATAAAAAACTTAAACATCATGCTCATTTACTAAGAATGAACATTTCAAGAGTAAAAGGAACAAAATTAGAACTTGAAGCTTCAAAGGTTCGTCTACAGGGAGAACTGTCCAGTCCTAGGTATAGTATTCCAATTTTAGAGACACATTTGACCAGTTTAGATTTTATGCTACCATTTAGAATTTTTGTCATTTGTCACTTGTCTTTGAAGAGTTTTGCAGTGGATTTCTCAAATTTCGCCTTAAATTGTTATAACTGTGATTATTATTATTTGTCCTTTGGCAGCAGTTCTTTGTATTTAGACCATATCTACTTTCACATCTCACCTCAAATCCCCTTTTGAACTTTATTATTTGTTTTCTGTCATATTTTCCTTTCATCTCCTTCTCTTCCTTCCCCACTGAGTCTAATTAGTTCTTCAGAGTGCTGTCCCCTGGTGCATGGGCCACCCCTCCTCCATGTCCCTGAAGTAAACTGACTCTCCCTCTCTTAGTGGCCATCAACTACCAATAGCTCCACAGGTGTGGGTGGAGCCACTATGTGCCACTACGCCTACTTGAGAAAAGTGCTTAATTCTATGGAGTATGAAATTTATGACAATAATAAATCACAGTGACTATGGTCATTTTCAAACTTATACTCATTTTCAAAAATGTGTTCTCCTCCAAATCACAGTGCTAATGGCTATTTATACCTCTTACTACTTTTGAGATAGGAAGTATAACTATTTTAAAATAATAGTATTATACTTCTGCAAGGAACATCATTTTCTGTGCTGGACTATTAGATTTTGAAATATTTAATATAAAATCATCTGGTTAGAGAAAGGAAGCTGTATAAAAAAGAGTTTGATCAATATATTTAAATTGTTCTGAACAAAATGTATATTGATTCAAAATTCCATCAACAGAATATGAAAGGGCATTTTTTAAATCCATAAATATAAAATTCATCTATTATTTATAGTGCTGTTTATCGAACAAGTTCAAAAAAACTACACAGTATTAATGTTATTCTAATGTCCAAAATCTATTCTGTAATGCATTAAATTCTTAGCTGTAAACCTCTGTCAAATAAAAAAGATGAGTTATTCTAGTAGACAGGAGACAATATAAAAATTCCAATTCGTGAAGGCAAGAATGGAGGACGAAAAAGGATTTCATGCAAGCAAGTCTGAGACCCAGCAGAATCAACATTAAATCTTGGAGTGCCAGATCCAGTATATGACACACATAGTGGCAGCATCTGGGCACTGACTGACTTGCAGTTCTGTCTCAATGCTATGCCATTTGTGGCATGTTTTGCATCTGTTTTATATTTATTTAATTTTTATTTGATATTTTATTTATTTGCATTTCAAATGGTATCCCCTTTCCCATTTTCTCCTCCAGAAACCCCCTATTCTATCTCCCCTCCCCATGCTTCTGTGAGGGTGCTCCCCCATCCACCCACCCACTTCTGCCTCCCTGCCCTAACATTCAGTTACACTGGGGCATTGAGCCTCCCCTAAGACCTAGGGTCTTAGTCTAGTCTGCTCAATGCCTGCAAGTTTCCTCAGCGAGTATCTCGCAGTCATGGTTTGTCAACACCCTGCGACCTCTCTTGCAAATTCAAATTTGGGCTCCCTTTCAGAGCTTTCTTTCTTTTTTTTTTTTTTATTTATTTTATTTTTTTTAATTTACATTCCAAATCATTTCCCCTTTCCCGTTTCCTCCCTCCCCGAAAGTCCCATAAGCCCCCTTCCATCCCTCTTTTCTCCATTCAACCCCCTCTCGTTACTCTGTCCTGGCGTTCCCCTACATCCAGTCTTTCCAGGACCAGGGGTCTCTCCTTCCATCTTCTTAGAAATCTATTGATATGCGGATTGTGTCTAGGGTATTCCAAGATTCTGGGTCAATATCCCCTTATCAGTGACTGCATACCATGTGTGTTCTTTTGTGATTGGGTTACCTCACTAAGGATGATATTTTCAAGTTCTGACCATTTGCTAAGGAATTTCGTGAATTCATTGTTTTTAATTGCAGAGTAGTATTCCATTGTGTAGATATACCACATCTTCTGAATCCATTCCTCCGTTGAGGGACATCTGGGTTCTTTCCAGCTTCTGGCTATTATAAATAAGGCTGCTATGAACATAGTGGAGCATGTGTCCTTATTGCATGCAGGTAAAGTCTCTGGGTATATGCCCAGGAGTGGTATAGCCGGATCCTCCGGGAGTGTCATGCCCAGTTTTCTGAGGAACCGCCAGACTGCTTTCCAGAGTGGTTGTACCAGCCTGCAATTCCACTAGCAGTGGAGGAGTGTTCCTCTTTCTCCACATCCTCGCCAACAACTGCTGTCTCCTGTGTTTTTGATCTTAGCCATCCTGACTGGTGTGAGATGGAATCTCAGGGTTGTTTTGATTTGCATTTCCCTAATGACTAAGGATGATGAACATCTCTTTAGGTGCTTCTCAGCCATTAGATATTCTTCAGGTGAGAACACTTTGTTTAGCTCTGTACCCCATTTTTAATAGGGTTACTTGCCTCTTGGAAATGATCTTTACCAACCTTACATCCGACAGAGGGCTAATATCCAATATATACAAAGAACTCAAGAAGTTAAACTCCTTTCAGAGCTTTCTACATAACCTATTCAGAGGATCCCTCCCTCAGAGGAACCTAATAAGATAAGCACAGAAGATGTGGTATATCTACACAATGGAATACTACTCTGCAATTAAAAACAATGAATTCACGAAATTCCTAGGCAAATGGTCAGAACTTGAAAATATCATCCTTAGTGAGGTAACCCAATCACAAAAGAACACACATGGTATGCAGTCACTGATAAGGGGATATTGACCCAGAATCTCGGAATACCCTAGACACAATTCGCATATCAATAGATTTCTAAAAAGATGGAAGGAGAGACCCCTGGTCCTGGAAAGACTGGATGTAGGGGAACGCCAGGACAGAGTAACGAGAGGGGGTTGAATGGAGAAAAGAGGGAGGGAAGGGGGCTTATGGGACTTTCAGGGAGGGAGGAAACGGGAAAGGGGAAGTGATTTGGAATGTAAATTAAAAAAATAAAATAAAATAAAATAAAAAAAAAAAGATAAGCACAACCTGAGACCGGTGGCTGCGAGCGAGCGGCCAGCTTGGCATGCTCCCGATCGGTGGGAGCGAACCGCTGCCAGGCGGGCTGCCGTGGCCCGGCACACGCCCCAGTCGAGCGAAGATGGTGGGCCGGAACAGCGCCATCGCCGCGGGCGTGTGCATGCGGTGCCCTCTTCACCGGGTACTGCATCTACTTCCGACCGCAAAAGGCGGAGTGACCCCAACTTCAAGAACAGGCTTCGAGAAAGAAGAAAGAAACAGAAGCTTGCTAAAGAGAGAGCTGGGCTTTCCAAGTTACCTGATTTAAAAGATGCTGAAGCTGTTCAGACATCCTTCCTTGAAGAGATAGAGCTTGTTGAAGAGTTATTAGCACAAGGTGACTGCGAGAAGGGAGTGGACCACCTGACAAATGCCATTGCTGTGTGTGGACAGCCTCAGCAGCTGCTGCTAGTGTTACAGCAGATTCTTCCACCACCAGTGTTCCAGATGCTTCTGACCAAGCTTCCAACCATTAGTCAGACAATTCTAAGTGCTCAGAGCTTGGCTGAAGATGATGTGGAATGAGCCAGATGCCAACATGATGAAGTCTCAGTAAAATAATTTAACACTTAGCTTGGAAGCTGATCAGCTCTGGGGGAATAAGGGCAAATTGTGCTTGTCATGAGCTGTCCCACACCAACATCTGCCAATGCGAATGTGAACTTTGGTCGATCCATTGTCTATTTATTTTCCCAGTGAAAGTATTTTGATAGAGCTTTCCATTTTATAAAGACACTGAGTTAACCAAAATATCATGGATTTCGTTTGTTCTTAAGACATGCAATTCAAATGTAAATATGATAGAGTATTACTTAGGTAGAAACTCCTGGTGATTTTAAAAGATTGGAAAAAAAATACGAGGAATAGTTAAATAAGGCACATTTTAAAGACTAGAACGTTTTATTGTATGTTGTAAAATTGGGTAGAAACTTGTGTTTGTGAAAACTGAGCATTAAAACCTTACAGAGACCGTTTCTTGTTTACTTTTGAAAAAAAAAAGATAAACACAACCTGGCCTCAGGCTTTCACCGGACTCTTGTCTCAAGACCTCTCTAACGTTTTACAGACTTGAGAGATGAGTATCTCATAGGGGAGGCCATGTTTTCTTGGAAGTTCAAGGAGAATGCGGTCTTCTGATTGCAGCACAGGCCAATTTGACAGACACTTCTCTAGCCCTCTTCCACAAGGAAATACCTAGAGCTTCTATATTTTCAGGCATCATCATTTTAAATTTACTATAGTCAAGTGGAACAGCTTGATTATAAAATAAACATTAGGGAAGTTTATGGATTTGTAAGTACATATTATGAAACTAGTGAAAATTCATTCTGAAAGGTAAGTGAAAGGTATAAAATTAGCACTGTGAATGGAATTAAATTGAAATGTATATGTATCATATATCCCTAAGCTTTATAAACAGCATCACAAAGACCAAAGAAGTAAATTGTTAACATGACCTACTCATTTTTCATGATTTCCACACAATGTGCCCAGAGAAAAGAGTTTCTATACGATATGTTTTTAAAATACACAGAATTTATGTAATTAATCCTTTAAATGTTTGTTCTGAAACCATACAATATTTAAATTGTTTGGTAAAAATAATTTGTTTTAAATGTGTCTTTTAGGCTTGTAGATAAAAATTCAAATTTAAGAGATAAAGTAAGAAAGAATGCAGGGAAAAATAAACAACTTCCGAAAAAGTCAGTAAGTATACATTTGCACATTTGTTAATATTTTTTTTTATTTCTGTGTCACTGCAAAGGGACACTTGTCTTTGTTTGATAGTAAAAATGACAATATTTTAGGTAATATGAATTATTTCACTGATGACGAACTAAAAATGTATTTGCTACATGTGTGCTGCTTCTACTTCAGAGTGGCAGTGCATGTCCCACTAACTTCATAGAGATGTCTTCTCAATCCACAGACTTGATGATTTTTTGGTAAGATTTTCTGTTGGATAATGACTCAAAACTCTTTTCTTGTTTCATGAGCCTGGGTAACAAAAACTAAGTAACTATTCACCAAACTTTACAGAGTTCGACTACTGTTCAATTTATTTCATAGAAATTGAGGTTAGAGGATTACATTATAAACATGGAATTGGAGCAGTCCTATTCCCGTTCTTACCAACTGGTGTCCATAAGCCACAGTAGCTGGACTTGAACAGTTACATTAGACAGATACAGTTTTCAGGGGAAGTAGACATTTTTAACTTACTGATCTTTGTAATGGATGATGAGATATTGAAAATTTTTTGTAAAAGTACCTTTGTTTGTCACTCTAATGGCTATCTTGGAGGCTTATTGCCTAGACCTGGAAACTTCTAGCCTCGGTCCATTCTAATGTGGGCCTGAAATGTTTTCAGGTTCTGAGAAATACTGTGAATAAGTTCACTCTTTCTTGTTTTTTGAACTCTTAGTGGCTGTTTCCTCTCAGCTGTTATGGCTCAAACTCCTCTTCAAGATGACTGGTTCAACCTGGCTTCTCTGTTGGCCTCAATCTAACTCTAGCAATCTGTTCTAATCTTCTGGCTCAGTCTCATTTTCTGGCTTGTTCTGTCTTCACTTGTGTCTAGCTTGTTCTCTCTTCAACCTGTCCTTGTAAAACTCTCCTGAAGAAGCTGCCTTCTCTCACACCCATTCTCTTTACTGCTCCCTTAGGTAGCTTCCATTTCTTCTCTCTTCTCATGAGAGTTGGGAAGATCCTGTTCTGTCAAAACTTTCTCTGATTCACCACTTTGTCTGCCACTCATTTACACATCACTTTCAAACATAGGTGCTTCCTTCTAAAACTATCTTGACTTTTATGGTTTAGGGAATAGACGTGAGGACTAAGATCATATATGTATTCTAGCCAGAATAGCCATGTTGCTGGATTGAATTCCTTCTACAAGTTTTTTTTTTTAGATTTCAAAGAAAATCACCCTCATTTTATTAATATTTGTATGTGACTGAAATAATAATTTTGATAAGTGTTCTTTTAAAAGAATACCTGGAGTCACTTTCTATGAAATGTCAGACAGAAATGTATTTAGATCTCAACAATTTCTACAAGTATGTTGCATGCATTTTGAATGTTTTTCAAATTAGAAATCAATACCACAAAAGATGTCAACAATTAAGAAAAATACATTGATAGTAACATAAAAACCATATATGAATGACAAGGGACTTTTCAATTTATTTATTTATTCATGTTGTATCTCAATATCATTTCGACCTGTCCTCCAAGTAACCCCTCAGAGATCATCCCAAATTCTCCCCTCCCCTTCTCCCCTCTGGAAGCTAGCCCCTCCACCATCCCCCACAACAAGTCCTTGAGGCCTAGAAATATCCTCTCTGACTGAGTCCAGACAAGGTAGATCATTTTGGGAATGGGATTTCAGTTAGGCAACTGACTCAAGGACAGCACCTGCTCCATTTGTTTTGAGACCTACATGAAGACCAAGCTGCCCATATGCATCATATATGCAAGGAGTTTAGGTCCATCCTATGCTCACTCTTTGGTTGGTAATCCAGGCTCTGGGAAAGTCCAAGGGTCCAGTTAGTTGACTCTGTTGGTCTTCCTCTGGAGTCCCTGTCCACTTTGGATTCTTCAGTCCTTCTTCAAACCCTTCCATATGTCTCCTAGAGTTCCATCTAATATTTGGCTGATGATCTCTGCATATGTTTCAGCCAGCTGATGTGTGGAGCCTCTCAGAGGACAGCTACGTTAGATTCCTGTTGACAAGCATAACAGAGAATCATGAATACTGTCAGGGGTTGGTTCTTGCCCAAGGTGTGGATCTATATTTGGGACAGGCATTTGTTGGACATTTACTCTAAGATCTCTGCTCCATCTTTCTCCCTGTACAACTTCTAGGCAGTTCACATTTTCAGTAGAAGGGTGTGTGTGTGTGTGTGTGTGTGTGTGTGTGTGTGTGTGTGTTCCTGTCCTTATTCCTGCACTGGGAGTCCTGCCTCAGTTCAGGAGGTAACCACTTCAGACTCCACATTCCCCATTGCTAGGAGTCTCAGCTAGAGTAACCCCCATAGACTCCCTTGATCCTCCCCCTGACTCTGGTCTCTGGCATGTCTTAGAATTGCCTCTGTTGACCTGGGTAGAAGAGTGGATGTGAAGGGAATGGGCAGGATGGGGGACCGGGTACAAGGATTGGGGAGAGAATGGACGGGTATGCAATAACTTAAGGGATAATTTCTTCCCTATAAATTAAAAATTCACACATGCTAGGTATTCTAGTTTTCCTTCTATTCCCAGGATAAACATCATGATACAAATCATGCGGAGGAGGAAAGTATTTATTTCAGCTTATAGGTTACATATACTCCAACTATATATAGTCCACCTCTGACTGCTCTTCAAGGAGACCTGCATTCTAAACCAGCTGGGGTAGAAACTAAAGACAGGAATGTGGAATCAGGGACTGGAGCAGAGACCACAGAATGGTTCCAATTACTGCCTAGGCTCATGTTTTGTTACTTTTATTACAGCCCTAATAAATCCGCCTAGGCATAGTACTGGCCACAGTAGACTGTGCCATAGCACATCAATTACCAATCAAGAAAATGCTCCCCAGACATGCCATAGGCCTGTCATATGGAGGCAATTAATCAGCTGAAAGTTCCCATTCCCAACTTGTCAAGTTGAAAACCAGGATTGCCATTACAAAAAGAATATAAAGTTTTGGTTTTTGTCCAGAAGCAATTCTTCCAAAGCATTGTCTGTAAGAACTGAATGAGAAGGAAGTCATAGATTTTTAAGTGATCTGAATTAAAAAGTTGAGATTAGATATGCTGAGTTAAAGTATTTAAGACACAGGAATTCTGAGAGACCTTTCGTGTGAACAAATTGGACAGGGCAGGAGTAAGCATTTGAAGTTGCTGGTTTAAAAGGCAAGTGTGCTTGAAGAACAAGGTGTGAATCTGGTCATTGTTCATGATTGCTTTCAAGAAGTGAGGAAGAATGAAGGCTTAAAATAAAATGTGTACTTGATGACCTGGAGAGTTTAACAGTAAACAGGATTGAAAAAGTAGATTTAATTAGTGAATATAATTATTGATAGAAACTATTTGTAGATGAGGTGATGTATTTCATGAAAACTAAGGCCTCCCAAAAGTGAGCGCCTAATGAGAAATGTTTCACATATTATAGAGAAGACATCATTACAAACATAATCTGTAAATAAACCTTCAGAAAATTTAATAGTGAGCAACATAAATCACTTTGATGTCTTGAGAATGGTGATTATTTTGAAGTGTGTACTTAAGTGTATTATACTGAAAAGTGTAATTTGTGAGTCTGTCTAAACAGATGTTGTAATGAACTCATTAGAAGTAAGTTTTCTAAGAAATAAAAGAGGGTGTCTATATTTCTGAAAATATTTTTTTCAAAGTCTGATAAAGATGAGCAGTATATTGAGTTAAATCAAACCCTGAAGTATAAATTGGAGGAAGAATGGAAGAAAAATGAGAAGCATACAAAAGAGCTGAGCAGGTAAGATTTTAATATTCCAAACAAGTATTTATTTAGGTAGTAGCAATTTTCTCAAAACCTATGAAAAATTTAATTTCATATCTGCATTTCCATAAACAAATTATTCTATATAAAGTGTACTTAATTTATTTTTGAATGCATATTTCTGAGCACACTTGGTTTAGATTTTTTTTTGTTTTGGTTTTTTTGGTAGTGTCACTTGTCTCTGCATACAGTGTACTAAAGTCTTAATGGATATTTGTGTGATTATTTTAACTGATTTTTCTTCTTAGAATATTATTCAGGTATTCCAAGATATATGTCATAGCTATCCACCACTTCCCCTCTCTAGCTCCTTCTGTACATCTCCAACATGTCTTATTCACCACCTCAAGATTTAAAAAGAAATAACCCTTTAAGTTTAGGCAGTGCTGTTGTTTGGGAGTATGTGCACAGATTAGATATTATTCAGTCAAGCATATCATTTATTTTATTGTATTGTATTTTTTAAATCATTTTATTCATTTAAATTTCAAATGATATCCCCCTTCCTGGATACCCCTCCACACACACCCCCATCCCATCCCTCTTCTTCCCTCTCCCCTTTGCCTGTATGAGGGTCCAACTCCACCTACTCACCCACACTCACCTCACCAGTCTAGCATCCCCATATGCTGTGGCATCAAGCCTTCACAAGACCAAGGGCCTCCCTTCCCATTTGAGGTCACTTAAGGCCATTCTCTGCTAGATATGTCTCTGGAGTCATGGATTCCTCCATGTATGCTTTTTGGTTGGTGATTTAGTCTCTGGGAGCCCTGGCTCATCCTGTTAGTTGATGTTGTTCTTCCTATGGAATTGCAATTCCCTTCAGCTCCTTCAGTCCTTCCCCTAACTATTCCACTGGGGACCCTGGTCTCAGTTGACAGTTAGGTGTGAGTATTTGCATCTGTATTGGTCAGGTGCTGTTAGAAACTCTCAGGGAACAGTCATACAAGGCTTCTGTCAGCAAGTGTTTCCTGGCATCAGCAGTAGTGTTGGGGTTGGGCATCTGCAGATGAGATGGATCCCTAGGTAGGAAGTCTCTGGATGGCCTTTCCTTTAGTCTCTGTTCCATTTTTTTGTCCCTGTCTTTCCTTTGGACAGGAACATTTCTGGGTTAACAGTTTTGAGCTGGGTGGGTGGCCCCATGCCTCAACTGGGGGCCATAACTATCTACTAGAGGTGGTCTCTACAGGTTCTACCTCTCCTTTGTTGCATCTTTTTGGCTAAAATGAACCTCATTGTGTCTTGGGAGCCTCTCAATTCCCTGGCCTCTGTGTCTCTCTAGTGGCTATCCCCAGTTTCCCATTCCCCACTGCTACATATTTCTATTTGATATCCTGAATATCTGTACTTCACTCCTGTCCCTTCAAATACTTGATACTGTCCCCCCTTTTCCCTTCCCCTCTTCTCTCCCTCCCAGGTGCCTCCCTCCCTCTACCTCCTGTGATTATTTTGTTCCCCCTTCCATAGAATTGAAGCATCCACACTTTGGTCTTCCTTCTTTTTGAGCGCCATATAGTTTGTGGGTTGTATTGTGGGTATTCTGAGCTTTTGAGCTACAATTATCCAGTTATCAATGAGTACAAACCATGTGTGTGCTTTTGTGCGTGGTTTACCTCAGTCAGGATGATATTTTCTAGTTCCATCAATTTGCCTGTGAATTTCAAGTAGTCATTGTTTTCAATAGCTGAATAGTATTCCATTGTGTAAATGTACCAAATTTTCTGTATTCATTCTTTTGTTGAGGGACATCTGGATTGTTTCCAACTCCTGGCTATTATGAAAAAGGCTGCTATAAACGTAGAGGTGTATGTGTCCTTGGTATATGCTGGAGCATAGTTTGGGTTTATGCCCAGCAGTGGTATAGCTTGGTCTTCAGGTAGCACTATTTCTAGTTTTCGGAGAAACTTCCAGATTGATTTCCAAAGTGGTTTTGCCGACTTGCAGTCCTACCAGCAATGGAGGAGTGGAAGTTCCTCTTTCTCCACCTCCTCACCAGGATCTGTTGTCACCACTGTTTTCATCTTATCATTCTGATTGGTGTGAGGGGGAACCTCAGGCTCATTCTGATTGGTGTGAGGGGGAACCTCAGGCTCATTCTGATTGGTGTGAGGGGGAACCTCAGGCTCATTCTGATTGGTGTGAGGGGGAACCTCAGGCTCATTCTGATTGGTGTGAGGGGGAACCTCAGGCTCATTCTGATTGGTGTGAGGGGGAACCTCAGGCTCATTCTGATTGGTGTGAGGGGGAACCTCAGGCTCATTCTGATTGGTGTGAGGGGGAACCTCAGGCTCATTCTGATTGGTGTGAGGGGGAACCTCAGGCTCATTCTGATTGGTGTGAGGGGGAACCTCAGGCTCATTCTGATTGGTGTGAGGGGGAACCTCAGGCTCATTCTGATTGGTGTGAGGGGGAACCTCAGGCTCATTTTGATTGGTGTGAGGGGGAACCTCAGGCTCATTTTGATTTGCATTTCCCTAGTGACTAAGGATGTTGATCATTTCTTTAGGTGCTTCTCAGTCATTTAAAATTCCTCAGTTAAGAATTCTTTTTTTAAGCTCTGTAGCCCATTTTTAATAGGGTTAATGGTCCTCTTGAGTCTAACTTCTTGAATTCTTTGTATATTTTGATACTAGCCCTCTATCAGATGTAGGGTTGGTAAACAATTTTTTCCCAATCCTTGAGTTGGCATTTTTCCCTATTGCCAGTGTCCCTTACCTTACAGAAACTTTTCAATTTTATGAGGTCCCATTTGTTAACTGTTGATCTTAGAGCATGAGCAATTGTTGTTCTGTTCTGGGAAATTTTGCCTGTGACATGTGTTCAAGCATCTTCCCTATTTTCTTTTTTATTAGAGTCAGCATAAATGGTACAATGTGGAGGTCCTTGATCCACTTGGACTTGATCTTTGTACAAGGAGATAAAATGGATCAATTTGCATTCTTCTATATGCTGACTGCCAGTTGAGCCAACATCCCTTGTTGAAAATGTTCTTTTTCCCACTGTATGGTTTTGACATCTTTGTCAAAGATCAAGTGACCATAGCTGTGTAATTTTATTGCTGGGTCTTCAATTCTATGCCATTTATCTACCCGCCTGATTCTGTGCCAATACCATGTGTGTTTTCTTAAAATCACTACTCCTCTGTGATACAAATTGAGGTCAGGGATGGTGATTTCTCCAGAAGTTCTTTTAGTGTTGAGAATTGTTTTCACTATCCTGCAATTTTTGTTATTCCAGATAAATTTGAGAAATACTCTTTATATCTCTGTGAAGAGTTGAGTTGGTATTTTGATAGTGATTGCATTGAATCTGTAGATTGCTTTTGTTATAAAGGCCAGTTTTGTTATGTAAATCCTACTGATCCATGAGCATGGGAGATCTTTCCCTCTTCTGAGGCCTTCTTCAATTTCTTTTTTGAGAGACATGAAGTTCTTGTCATACAGATTTTCACTTGCATGGTTAGCATCACATCAAAATATTTTATATTATTTGTGACTATCGTGAAGGATGTAATTTCCACAATTTCCTTCTCAGCCCATTTATCCTTTGAGTAGCGGAAGGCTACAGATTTGTTAGAGTTAATTTTACATCCAGCCACATTGCTGAAATATATTTATGAGCTGTAGGAGCTCTCTGGTAGAATTTTTGGGGTCGCTTATATATACTATCATATCTGCGAATAGTGATATTTTGATTTCTTCCTTCCCAATTCCTCTGATATCCTGTCATTTTCTAACTGCTCTGGCTAGATTTTGAGTATCGTATTAAATATATAGGGGGGATAGTGGACAGCCTTGTCTTGTTTCTGATTTTAGTGGAATTGCTTCAATTTTCTCTCCATTTAATTTGATATTCTCTATTGTTTTGCTGTACATTACTTTTATTATGTTCAGATATGGACCTTGAATTCCTCATCTCTCTAACACTTTTAAAATGAAGGGGTATTGTATCTTGCCAAAGGCTTTTCCAGCATCAAATGAGATGATGATGTGGTTTTTTTTCCCTTTGAGTTTGTTTATGTAGTTGATTATGTTAATGGAGTTCCTTATACTGCACCATCTCTGCATCCCTGGGATGAAGCCTACTTGATCATAGTGAATGATTGTTTTGATATGTTCTTATATTCAGTTTACATGAATTTTATTGAGTATTTTTGCATCAATATTCATGAGGGAATTTGGTTCAAAATTCTCTTACTTTCTTGTTTTTTTTTTTGTGTGTGTTGTTTAGTTTTCAGCATAACTGTGAATTCATACAAAGAAAGTAGTGTTTCTTCTGATTCTATTTTGTGGAATAGTTTGAGAAGAATTGGAAATAGGTCTTCTTCGAAGGTCTGATAGAATTCTGCACTAAACCCTTCTGGTCCATGGGCTATTTTTAGTTGGGAGACTATTAATAACTGCTTCTTGAGGGGTTATAGGACTGTTTAGATGGTTCACCTGATTCTTATTTAATTTTGGTACCTGGTATCTGTCTAGAAAATCATTCATTTTATCTAGATGTTCCAGTTTTGGGGCATATAGGTTTTTGAAGTAGGATCTGATTATTTTTTGAATTTCCTCAGTTTCTGTCTTATGTCTCCCTTTTTATTTCTAATTTTGTTTACTTGGACAGTGTCTCTGTGCCCTTTAGTTATTATGGATAAGAGTTTATCTGTCTTGTTGATTTCCTCAATGAACCAGCTTCTAGTTTTGTTGATTCTTTGTATAGTTCTCTTTGTTTCTTGGTTGATATCAATCCTGAGTTTGATTATTTCCTGCTCTCTTCACCTCTTGGGTGTGTGTTCTTCTTTTTGTTCTAGAGATTTCAGATGTGTTGTTAAGCTGCTAGTATAAGATCTCTCCATTTTCTTCATGGACATACTCAGAGCTATGAGATTTCCTCTTTGTACTGTTCTCATTGAGTCCCATAAGTTTGGGTATGTTGTACCTTCACTTTCATTCAATTCGAAAATATGTTTAATTTCTTTCCTTATTTATTATCTGATCAAATTATCATTGTGTAGATAGTTGATCACCTTCTATGTGTGTGTGGACTTTCTTTTTTTTTTTTTTTTTTGCTTGTTTGTTTTTGTTATTTTGTTTTTGCTTTTTGTTATTGCCTTAGTCCATGGTGGTTGGATAGATTACGTGGAATTAATTCAATGTTCTTGTATTTGTTGAATCTTTTTTGTTTCTGATTATATGGTCAATTTTGGAGAAGGTAACATGAGGTGTTGAGAAGAATGTCTATTCTTTTGTTTTAGGGTGAAATGTTCTATAGATATCTGTTAAATACTTTGATTCATAACTTCTGTTAGTTTCACTGTATCTGTTTAGTTTATTTCCATGATCTGTTCATTGGTGAGAGTGGGGTGTTGAAGTTTCCTACTACTATTGTGTGAGGTTCAATATGTGCTTTAAGCTTCAGTAATGTTTATTTTGCAAATGTGGTGCCCTTGCATTTACAGCATACATGTTCAGAATTGAGAGTTCATCTTGGTGGATTTTTCCTTTGATGAGTTTGTAGTGTCTTTCCCCATCTTTTTGATAATTTCGGTTGAAAGTCTATTTTATTAGATGTTAGAATGGCTACTCCAGCTTGTTTCTTTGGACCATGTGCTTGGAAAATTTTCTCCAGACTTTTACTCTGAGGTAGTATTGGTCTTTGTCACTGATGTATATTTCCTATCTGCAGCAAAATTCTGTGTCCTGTTTAGGTATCCAGTCTGTTAGCCTATGTCTTTTTAATTGGGCAATTGAGTCCATTGATGTGGAGAGATATTAAGGACCAACAATTTTTTGCTTCTTCTTATTTTTCTTGGTAGATATGGAATTAGAATTGAGTGGTTCTCTTCTTTTGGGTTTGTTGTGAGATTAATTTCTTGGTTTTTGTTGGGTGTAGTTTCTCTTCTTGTGTTGGAGTTTTTCTTCTATTATGTTCTGTAGTGTTGGGTTAATGGAAAGTTATTGTATACATTTGTTTTTGTGAAGGAATATCTTCGTTTCTCCATCTACGGTAATTGAGAGTTTTGCTGAGTACAATAGCCTAGGCTGGCAAACATTGTTCTCTTAGGATCTGTATGGCATCTGCCTAGGATCTTCTGGCTGTTAGAGTCTCTGTTGAGAAGTCTGGAATAATTCTGATAGGTCTGACTTTATATGTTACTTTACCTTTTTGGTTTACCACTTTTATTATTCGGTCTTTGTTCTGTGCATTTGTTTATTTGATTTTTAGGTGACAGGAAGAATCTCTTCTCTGGTCCAATATTTTCTGTGTTCTGTATGATTCTTGTATGTTTATTTGTATCTCTTTCTTTAGGAGAGGGAAGGTTTCTTCTATAATTTTGTTGAAGATGTTCACTGTTTCTTTGAGTTTGGAATCTTTACCGTCTTCTATACCTATTATTCTTAGGTTTGGTCTTTTCATTGTGACTTTATTTCTTGAATATTTTAAACTCAAAGCTTTTTCTTTCCGTATTTTCCTTGACTGTTGTGCCAATGTCTTCTCTGGTATCTTCTACAACTGAGATTCTCTCTTCTATTTCTTTTTTCCTGTTGATGATGCGTGCATCTCTGACTCAATGGTTGTCTTCCATCATGTTTTCTTTAATGTTTCTATTTCCATTTTTAGATCCAGGATGGGTTTTTTTTTTCAATTCTTTGGATGTATCAAAACTCTGGGGCACCCTGGCTGCCTCTGGGTGTGGGCTGAGTGTGTGGGGATCCAGAGCACAGGCTCAGCTCCCAGGAGCCAGTGCAAACCAGCATGATAGTGGTCCTATCCTAAGAAAATAAATAAAAATAAATAAATGAAGCAAGTGAGAAAGAAAAGTTTTTCTTACTCTAGCAATTGTCAGTTTCTAATAACAATTCAGTAAGAGTTGAGGCCTGGTAGTGACTGGTTTTGTGTGTCAACTTGACATAGGCTGGAATTATCACAGAGAAAGGAACTTCAGTTGGGAAAGTGCCTCCATGAGATCCAGCTGTGGTGCATTTTCTTGGTTGGTGATCAAGGTGGGAGGGCCCTTGTGGGTGGTGCCATCCCTGGTCTGGTAGTCATGTGTTCTATAAGAAAGCAAGATGAGCAAGCCAGGGGAAGCAAGCCAGTAAGCAACATCCCTCTATGGCCCCTGCATCAGCTCCTGCTTCCTGATCTGCTTGAGTTCCAGTTCTGACTTCCTTTGATGATGAATAGCAATGGGGAAGTGTAAGCTGAATAAACCCTTTCCTCCCCAACTTGCTTCTTGGTCATGATGTTTGTGCAGGAATAGAAAACATGACTAAGACAAATTGGTATAGGAGTTGGGTATTACCGTGACAACCTGACCATGTTTTGGGGAGGACTGTGTGAGGACTTTGGAACTTTGGGCTAGAAGACCCATTCTGTGTTAAGAGCTCTTTGGGATGTTGTGCAGGATCTTGGAAGATAATGTTGAGAACAGTGCAGAAGATGGAGGCCTGGCTTGTGAAATTTCAGAGGGAAGGTTAAAGACTCTTATCAGGCCCATTGCTATTTTGATTGTGAAGATCCTGTGGTTTTGCTTAGCTGGGGCTGAAGAATCAGCTCTAATTAACAAGATACCAGAACTATGAAAGCAAACTTTTGCATTACTGGGACTATTGATGCTGGTTAGCTGGAGCTAAGAAATTAGTGGTGATTAAGAAGAGACCAGCATCATTGAGGTGAAATCTTCTAAGAAGTGTTTTCTGGGAGCACAGAGGCTGTATTCCAGAGATAGTCAAGGTTGTACCTTGTACTGTGGCAGGGCTTGGTAATGTGTAAGAGTCACCCAAGGTAGTACTGGTTTTGAAGGCATGAAGGGGTCATGATGAGCAGCTGAGGTTCGGCACTGTGAGAGACAGTGGAAAGCCATTGGTGAAGTTGCAGCATCAGTTGCAATCGGTAGTCCAGGACTGAATAGGTAATGCAAAGGATTGACGCTTGGCGCTATGAAGAGACAGTATATGAGAGGCTATTGACGAAGCCTAGTTACAATGGAAGACAGCAGTGTTTTGGAGATGCCAGTACCATGAAATGACCACAAAGAACAGTAACAGCAGTGGAGTACAGGCATCTGGAGCCTAGAAGATAAACTGTGTGCTACAAAGGACAGGTCTTGAGTAGTGACCCAAGCCCTTGGAGGAGCCTAGAAGATCTTGAGTGGATCTCAAACATCAGACAATTGCAGTTTGATTTTGCTTTTGATTGTAACTGTGCCCTGATACTTTTCCCTCTTGAAGGAAGAAAGTATTTTAGTGGAGCCCACAGTTAAGAAACTGAATTATAAAATGACTTTGGATTTTAAAAGAGATTGGATTTTTTAAAACGATTGAACTTTTAATATGTACAGACTGTGGTGCTTTTTCTCGGTTGTTGATCAAGGGGGTGGGCCCTTGTGGGTGATGTAGTAGTCCTGGGTTCTATAAGAAAGCAAGCTGAGCAAGCCAGGGGAAGCAAGCCAGTAAGTATTATCTCTCCATGAAATCTGCATCAGCTCCTGCTTCTTGACCTGCTTGAGTTCCAGTCCTGACTTCCTTTGGTGATGAACAGCAATGTGGAGTCTACGCTGAATAAACCCTTTCCTCCCCAACTTGATTCTTGGTCATGTTTGTGCAGGAATAGAAACACTGATTAAGACAGGCCTGGAGATCATCTACCAAGTTGGTGGTGAAATTTTGGCTAGTGTTTTTGTGTGTAGGTCTTATGTGGCTACTGGCAGCTCATGAGTGTGATAGCCATGTCCAGAAGACAACATTTCACAGTATTCTTCCTCACCCTCTGCTCTGACCTCCCTTCTGACTCCTCTATGTGATGCTGTCTGAGCCTTGGGTGTATTTATGCAGTTTGTTTTTGTAACTTTCCTATTTGGAGCCAAGTAGCCATCTCTCATTCTCAGAACTTTGAATAGTTGTGCTTATATTCACCAGTTGCTGTCTCTGAGTAAGTTGAGCACAGCCCAGATCTCATTTCAGCTCAAATAATGTTGGCTATGAGTGTCAGGTTGTAATACTTTTGACAATTTCATAAATGTATAAATTGATTCTTATTACTGTTAAACCTTGAATTCTCTTTAGTTTCCCTCCGACCTCTTCTTAATCCCCACTCCTTATTACAAATTTGTTCCTTACATTCCATTTTCTTGTTTTGTTTTATGACCCACTGGGTCTAATTATGGCCATAGGTTGGTAGACTGGTTGGCTCACCCATGGATATACAGCTGAAGGCAATGACTGCTTCTCTTCCAGCATCCATTCATGGCCAGTAGTTCACAAGGGAAGGGTCAGACTCCATAAACTCCTTCCCTGTCCCTGATCATTCATTGACTTGTGCCTATTCACCCTTGATTGTAATGACTGAAGTGACCAGAAGATGGCGGTAAATAGATCTCCGCTTTTTCCTCGTACATTCTTTTCTGTGATGGTCTCTGGACTTGGAGAGTGCAACATAACTCCATTTTAGCTGTAAGACAGTAGCTTAAAACAAGCCCCCTATTCCCCTGACTTTCAAGTTTCTTTCAAACCACCTTCCCTAATGAAGTCCTATGCAGAAAGTCTTCTCCTAAACATATATCCTGTAAGAAACTTTGTGTTTCAGATTTAACATTTAAGTCTTTGATTCATTTGGAGTTAATTCTTGTACATTTGCACAGATACAGGGCTATTTTATTGTTCTACATGTGGACATCTCATTTCCCTAATTTTCATTTGTTGAAATGCTTTCTTTTCTCAAGTATATGATTTTGGTATCTTTGACAAATATTAAATGGCTGCAGTTACATGTAAGTATGTTCAACTCTCAGATTTTTTTTTTCCACGTGTCCATTTTTGTGGGAGAACCATATTAGTTGTACTACTATGGCTTGGTTATTTATCTTGGGATCTGGAAAGCAATTCTTCCAGCACTGTGCTTTTTTGCTCAAATGCTTTTGTTACCATATGACTTCCATTTTCTTTTTTTGTAAAGAAAAGAATATTTTGATGGGGATTGAATACTTAAATAGCTTTTGTTAGAATGTTAATTTTCACAATATTGATTTTACCAATTCACAACCTTGAGAAGTCTTTCCATTTCCAAATGTCTTTTCTGTCTATTTCTTCAGAGTTTTAAGGATTTAATTGTAAATGCCTTTCTACCTGGTTAGGCTTATTCTGAGACATTTCAGTGCCTTTGAGGCTACTGTGAATGGGAATGTATCTATGATCTCTTTACATTTGTTGTTGGTGTATAGAGAAGCTATTGATTTGTGCAGGTTTATTCTGTATCCTGCTACATTTCTGAATTTGTTTGTTATTGGTGGAATTTATCCAGTGGAATTGTTGTAACTCTTATGTATAATATCATGTCACTTTCCCAAAGCATTAGTTTGACTTCTCTCCCTAATGTAACCATTACTCACTGTGCTTACGTTATTGATCCAGAAAGTGTTTTGAGCACAGAAAGTGTTTTCTTACTTTATCTCTTCTTGTTAATTTTTGTTAGACTCTATTTTTATCAGATATTAGGGTAGCGACTCCTGCTTGGATCTTAGTACTATTTGAACGGAATAGTCTCTTCAACATTTTATTCTACTGTGGTATCTATATTTTAGCTATGATGTGTTTTTGCTAGACAACAGGTAGATGGATTTTCTCCTTTCTCTCTATCAATAAAATAAAAATAAAGATCAAGACAACCAACTAATATAAGAATTTCATATAGCATATTTTGTTGACATTCTTTTCCCTCAACCTCCTCCCAGATCCTCTCTTCCCTGACCACCAATCTTCATGTTTTTTCTGTTTCTTAAATATAAAAACAAACCAGAAAAGCATGTGCCCCTGGGATTTGAAGGTTTGAAAAATATATACATATGCTTCCTTTATGTAATAAATCTATGCTCTGTTATAAAATGATTACATAATTATACTTTAGGACCTGCGCATGGCGATAGATGCCTGTACTCCCAGCTCATGGGAGGTGGAGGCAAGAAGATCTAGAGTTCACTGTTATCTGCAGCCACATAGCTAGTTTGGAGACAGCATGGGCAAGATGAAGTCCCATCTTTAAAATAAATTTAAAAAACTTCTCTTCTCTCTCTCTCTCTCTCTCTCTCTCTCTCTCTCTCTCATTTTCCACAGCCTAAAGAACATTTTAAAAATGAGACAAAAGAACTCAAATGAACAAGAAAATAGAGAGTTTACTTGTCCTGAAGATTTAAATGCTAATCAATCTGAAACAGATGAGATTAATATACTAAAACACCAGGTATGTTTTAATTGATTTCACAGTGAAAAAATAGTTACTATAATTCTTTCAATTATTTTATCCATGTAACAAATAATTGTAAAAGATTTATAATCAGAAGTCATTGGAATTTTTACTTTTTTCTATTCACATATATATGCTATACATTCACTTCTGTCTTTATACTTGGCTGTGACTTAATGCCAGGCCTGTGGGAAGGTGGCATATGCCTTTGATTCCAGCATTAAAGAGGCAGATGTAGGGGGATGTTTGTGAGCTTCAGGTCAGCTTGGTCTTCCTGTCAAGTTCCAGTCAGCCAAAGCTACCCTTTTCCAACAACAATAAATTAAACCTGGTTGTATACACTTGAATCAACCCTAAATCACAACTATCAAGCTATAGATTCTCCATTCTCTTAAATGAGTTTTCTGCATTTACTATCTCTTTGTCAAGATAGTATGGAAGCATAATACACTTATTATGTCAACACAAGGATCACAGAATAAATTGTTTAACTTACTTGAAGAAGACATAGTCTATTGTAGAAACTTTGAAAGTCATGAAATTGAGGTAACATGTCAAAGACAATCAAGGCAATAGCCTGAATTTCCAATATTAAAAGTCATCTTGTATGATATGGAAATTATGTGGTCCAACATAATGTGTTATGGCCTTTGCAAACAAATGAGCTAGAAATAAATATAATAAGCTGTATTAAGTATATCAGAAAATATAGAACATGTTCTCAAATTCTTTTTATTCAAAAGACACATTTTTTTTAGGAGAAGACTGAAAATGAAGCTGGGCATAGTTCAGTATTACAGTGTTTGATTAAACTGTGTTTTTATCAAAGCTTATTTTTAAAAGAATAGTAAATTCATTATTCTCTCAGGGCACACAGGGTGTACAGGTTTGCATACACATGTTTTGGCATTCATGTGTAATGGTTTGCATGTGAAAGGAGAGGGCAACAAGTGGGAGTGAGTTTCCTCCTCCCTGCCATGTGGGTTCTGGGAATCAAACTTACTTTGCCAAGTTTGGAGGCAAGTACCTTCTTCAACTTTGCAATTCACTTTCTCTCCTGATTACGGTTTAAGTCTAAATTTATTTCCTGTCAACTTTTTCATCTATAAACAATATTAATTTCTTGATGCAGATTGACTTTTACAGAGGAAGGAGAAACCAACGGTTACTTCGCTTTGAAGAAATTAAAAACAAACGCCAGTCTCTGCATCAGAAGGCCTTAGCTATGACAGCCATCCAGGAGAAATGGAAAATGTATAAAGACAGAGAGGAGAAGCTCAAACAGGAATTATTAATCCTTGAAACTCACATGTCAATGAATATGATAGACCACAGAAAGGCAGAAATGTTAAAGCAAGAGATTGAAGAAAGATCCAGACTGCAACTACAGGAAATTTTGGAAAGAATCTCTGTGTTTTCACAGGTTAATATAGTTATCTTTCAGTGTGCTTTTTTTTTTCATTTTGAGCTGTATGTTCAATGTACATTTTCCATGAAATTTTTTCTTCCTTTACAGCAATTTGTTTTATAGACTTGTCAAAATAAGTCATCTACATCTTTGGTCAAATATTATTATTTACACTATTAAATAAACACACCTCTTAAGAAAATGTTACACATCAGTGAGAGGAGAGGCTCTTGGTCCTGAAAAGGCTCGATGCCAGGACAGGGAAGTGGGAGTGGGTGGGTTGGTGAAGGGAGGATGGGATAGGGATTTTTTTTTTGGAGGCTAAACAAGGAAAGGGGATAACATTTGAAATGTAAATAAATAAAATATCTAATTAAAAATGTTTTAAGGAATCATCTGTTATTTTTAGAATTAGTTGGCAAAGTACAGGTGCTTGCAAAATTAAATTGTATATAGACATTATTACATTGTTCATAAAGTTCATTATTTAGTAGAAACTTTTGCATTCACATGATTATTTTCATGAGCAAGTAGTTTCTTAGTATGTACAAGGCCTTAGTCTTCATCTGTAGAATTTTCATTTTAAAAACAATTTTTAGCTGCCAGTAGTGGTGCATACTTTTAATCCCAGCACCCAGGAGACAGAGGCATGTAGATCTCTGTGAATTTGAGGACAATCTGTTCTACAAAAGTAGACATAGGATAGCCAGGATATACAAAGAGAAAGCCTGTTTCATTACAAAAGTAATTATTTATTGTATGTGTTATTGAAAACAAATATTACTTTATTTTTTTACACTTATATGATGTTTGTATTTAATCATTTTTTCTGACTCTATGCTAACTTTTTATATCCCAAGTGTTGACCCTCCAGGTGCCCCCTAACACAATTCATCCCATTACCTCCCTTCCCTATCATCCTCTGGGGCCCCAAGCATATTCCCTTACCCTGGCACTTTGAGTCTTTGGAAGGTTAGTTACATCCTCTCCCACTGAGAGTAGGCAAGGGAGCCCTTTTGTGGAATGGATTTCATAGACAGACAATAGCTTTAGGCAACGGCCTCTGCTCTAGTTGTTGGGTGACCCACTGGAGACTGAACTGCACAGGTTTATATGTGCCAGGGGACTTAGTTTGGCCAATGTATGCTCTTTTGTTGATGATTCAGTCTTTGAGAGCTCCCAAGAGTCCAGGTTAGTTGAATCTGTAAGTGTTCCTGTGGAATTCCTATTCCCTTTAGGGCTCTCAATTCTTCCTCCAACTTTTCCATAAGAGTCCTGGAACTTCATTCAATGTTTGGATGTGGGTATTTGCTTCTATTTCAGTCAGCTGCTGGGTGGAACCTCTCAGAGGACAGATATGGTGGGCTCCTGTCTACAGGCAAAACAGAACATCACTTATAGTGTCAGAGACAGGTGTTTGCACATGGATGGGTCTCAAGTTGGGCCTTCCCTTAGTTTTTGCTTCATCCTTTGTCCCTACATTTCTTTCAGACAGGACAGATATTTTTTATGTTTTTAACTGGATATTTTCTTTATTTACATTTCAAATGTTATCCCCTTTTCAAGTTTCCCCCCTCTCAGAAACCCCCAATCCAGTCTTCCCTCCCCCTGCTTCTATGAGTGTGTTCATCCACCCACCCTGCTCCCACCTCCCCACCCTCAATTTCTCTACTACTCTGGGGCATCTATCAAGCCTTCATAAGACCAAAGACTTCTTCTCCCATTGATGCCTGACAAGGCAATCCTCTACTACATATACAGCTGGAGCCATGTGTATGAAAGGGCAAATTTTGAGTCAAAAGGACTGTGGGTAGGTTGATGTCCTAATTCCTCCACTGAGAGCCTTGCCTGGCTATAGGATATTTCCATTTCAGATTCCATATCCCCACTGTAGGCTATTGTATTATAAATACTTTATTGAATTGCAGGCTTCCTTCCCACCTTAGACCACTTATGTACTTGAAGGAAAGGCACACACACAGAGACTTTATATTTTAGTATGCCTTAAGGAGTACAATAACTGCGCAACTGCCTAACTTCCATGCTGTTAGAATCTACCTCCCACAGACAACTCCATGTTACTACTTACTAATTTCTATGTTCCAATTTGGCTGCTCTTGTTCAAATTGAATAGCCCACTTCTCTGCATTTCCTTAGCCCCTTTACATGGCTGCTCTATTTCTTCCTCCTGCATGTTATTACCCTTCCATGGCAGCCTCACTTCTTCCTTCCTCTCGGTCCCTCCTTCTTGTTTAGCATCTTTCAGTATTTGGGGTATATCATGGCTATCCTGACCTTTATGGCTAATAAAAGTGAGTTCATACCGTGCATGTTCTTTTGAGTCTGGGTTAATTCACTCAGGATATTTTCTATTTCCATCCATTTGTAAAGGAAATTTTTATTATATCCTTGTTGTCGATATCGGAATAAATGTACCATTTTTGATACCTTGAGTAAATGTACCATTTTTTGTACCCATTCTTCAGATGAGGGACATCTGGGTTGTTTCTGATTATTACTAATATAGCTGCAATGAACATAGTTGAGTAAATGCCCTTGTAGTATAGTAGAGCATATTTTGGTTATATGCCTAGCTGAGTCTTCAGGAAGAAATATTTCCAATTTTCTGATAAAACCTCAGATTGGTTTCCAAACTGGTTGTATAAGTTTGCAATCCTTCCAGTAATGCAAGAATGTTCCCCTTCTAAGCATTCTGTCCTGCATGTGCGGTTTCTTTCATTGTTGAGTCTTTGTGTGGATTAGGTATTAGTGTAACTGTGCCCTAATAAAATGAATCTAGCAGTGTTCCTTCTGTTTCTATTTTGAGGAGTATTGACATCAGCTCTTCTTTGAAAGTTGTGTGGGTTCTTCTCAAAAACTATCTACCCCTAGGCTGTTTGTTTTGGGTGGGGGAGTTAATAACTGCTTCTATTTCCTTATGGGTTATAGGACTATTTGGATAGGTTACCTGGTCTTGATTGACCTTTAGCAAGTGGTATCTGTCTAGAAAATCATCCATTTAATGTAATTTTTTGAGTTTGAGGAGTACAGTCTTTTGAAATAGGTCCTAATAATTTTCTTTTTATTTCCTCAGTTTCTGTAGTCATATCTCCCTTTTTGTTTCAGATTTTGTTAATTTGGGTACTGTCTCTCTGCCTTTTTATTACTTTTGCTAAATGGTTGTCTATCTTGTGGCTTTTCTCCATGAACTATGCCTTGTTTTGCTGACTCTTTGTATTATTCTCTTTGTATCTAATTGGTTGATTTCAGCCCCAAGTTCGACTATTTCTTGCCATTTACTCCTCTTTGGTGTGTTTGCTTCTTTTTGTTCTAGAACTTTCAGGTGTGATATTAAGTTGCTACTATATCTCCAATTTCTTCATGATGTCTACAAACTTATCTCTTAGCACTGCTTTCATTGTGTTTCATAAGTTTCAGTATGTTATATCTTCATTCTAGAAAGTCTTTAATTTCTTTCTTTCCTGACAAATTTTCATTGAATAGGGAGTTGTACAGTTTCCATGAGTATATGGGCTTTCTGCTGTTTCTGTTGTAGTTTAAGTCCAACCTTAGTCCATGGGGATCTAATAAGATGCAATCTTCTTGGATCTGTTCAGGTTTGTTTTGTGTCAAATTATATAGTCAATTTTGGAGAGGATTCTATGCAGTGCTGAGAAGTATTTTGGTGAAAAGTTCTATAAATGTCTATTATGTTGATTTGCTTCATATCATCTATTAATTTCATCGTTTCTCAGTTTAGTTTATCTCTTGATGACTGTCCATTTGTGAGAGTGTGTTGTACACTTTCATGGTATAAGGTTTAATGTGTGATTTAAGCTTCCATAATGTTTCTTTCATGAATGTGATTACCCTTGCTTGCATTTGGAGCATAGATGTTTAGAATGGAGATGTCATCTTGGTGGATTTTTCCTTTGATGAAAAATCAAAGTGTTTTCCCTTTTGTATAGCTTTTGGTTGCTTGGAAGTGAAAGTCTATCTTAGTAAAAGTTAGAATGTCTTTTCCATCTTGTTTCTTGTTTCTGTTTGCTTGGACAACCTTTTTTCCAGTCCTTTACTCTAAAGCAGTGTCTGTCTGTTGATGAGGAGTGTTTCTTGTATGTAGCAGAATAATGGACTCTGTTTACACTTCCCACCCTTTTAGCCTGTGTCTGTTTGTAAATTGATTTTGTGAGATATTAATAACCAATGATTGTTTGTTCTTGTTCTTCTGATGTTGATGATGTTACTGTGTGTGTGTGTTTGTGTGTGTGTGTGTGTGTGTTTCTCATTGTTTGGTTTTTCTGTTTGATGATTACTTGTGTTTCCTTGGGTTTAGTTACCCTCCTTATATTGGAGTTTTCCTTCTACTATCTTCTGTAGGACTGGATTTGTAGAAAGATATTGCTTAAATTTGGGTCTGTCATAAAATATCTTGGTTTCTCCATCTATGGTGATTGAATGGCTTGCTGTGTATAGCAGTCTGGGCTGACTTCTGTTGTCTCTTAGTGTCTGCAGGACACCTGTCCAGTATCGCCTGACTTATAGAGTCTCGTTTAAGAAGTCAGGTGCTATTCTGAGAAGTCTGCCTTTCTATGTTACTTGGCCTTTTCCCCTTGAAGCATTTAATATTCTTTCTTTGTTCTATACATGTAATGTTTTGATTATTATATATCAGAAGGATCTTATTTTCTGCTCCAATATATTTGGAGTTTTGTAAGCTTCTTGCTTGTTTACAGCCATCTCATTTTTGTGGGGGTTAGGGAATTTCTTTTCTATGATTATATTAGGAATATTTTCTGGGAATTACTTCAGGGAACCTTCGAACTTAGCTATCCCTATTTTTCTTAGTTTTAGTCTTTTCAGATTGTCCTACATTTCCTAGATGTTTTGAGTCAAAACCTTTTTAAATTTGGCTTTTCTTTGACTGCTGCATTAATTTCTCCTGTTTTATCTTCTGTGCCAGAGAGTCTCTTTTCCATGTCCTGTATTCTGTTGGTGATGCTTGAGTCTGTAGCTCCTGTTCTCTTTCTAAGGTTTTCTACCTCCAGGCTTGTCTCAATTTGTTTTTTTTTTATTGTTTCAATTTCCATCTTAGGTCTTGAACAGTTTATTTCCTTCACTTGTTCAATTTTATTTCCCTGTATTTCTTTAAGGGACTTATTTCATTCTCTAATTAAAGGCCTCAATCATCTTCATGAGAATAACTTTAGGGTCACAGTCTTTCTGTTTAGGTGTGTTAGAATATCCAGGTCTTGATGTATCCCATTAGGAGAGCTGGGTTCTGAAGATGCCATGTGGCACACTGGCTTCTGTTGATTGTGCTCTTGTATCTACCTTTAGCCATGTTGGTATATTCAACCACCATGGTGTGGCTGGCCTGTTAATCTATGGGAGTAGCAAGCCTCAGGGACTGGCTTTCCCAGATTGCAGCAGACCTCCCCAAAGGTAGGCTGTGGAGTGTGGTGCTGATCCACGACTGCAGGTAGAGGTTTAGAACTGAAGGAAGATCAAACTTTGAAAGGAGGAGATAAATATTTCAAGTCCAGCACCTTTTGTAAACATTTAAAATTATAATTATTGGAGATAGATTTTTTTAATTTAAACTCTTTTGATGTGTATGGTTATTTTCCCAGTATATATGATTGTGTGCCACCTGGATATCTTGTGTCTTAGAAAGCCATCAGAAGAAGAAATAAGATCACTTTGAACTGGAGTTGAGCCATCATGTACATGTTGAGATTCAAACTTGGATCTTTTAGAATGGCAGCAAATATTGTTTGGTGCTGAGCTACTGCTTCTGCCCTCGATACACTGTTGTATTTTCTTTAATTACATGTTATGTGGAGGTCAGGGGACAAGCAGATAGAGTTGGTTATATCCTTCCACTATGTTGATCCCAAGGTTCAAACTCAGGCCAGTAGGCTTGGCATCAGGTACCTTTACCCATCTTTCCAGCAAACATTTTAATATGTATCTTGTGATTCTTTATAGACATATTCTAAAGCTCGTGAGCAATCAAAGCAGAAAGAAGCGAATTCTCATGCTTTGCAAATATTGGATGTTGAACGCAGACTCAAAGACATGGAATCGAAGCTCTATAGAGCCCAAGTTCGTGAAGATTCTGCCAGATTCATGCTGAACTTATACCAGCAGTGCTACCTTGACCAGCTAAAGGTTAACGCATCACTATATGAACAAATATACATGTAAGTCGAACTGAGTCCCAGAAAATAAGGTACTGATAAATGTGTTGGTAACCCAAATATGTAGTGAAAAAAATCTTCATGAAACCAATAGGGTGTGGCCTTGACTAGCTCGGGCAGGCAGCTTGACTTGGTGGTGACCATGGCTAGAAGCTAGAGAGGCTTCCCTGCGGGGGACTAAACGCAGCTCTTGAGAGGGAGACCTGCTTTATTGCTCCATCACAGTGAGTCCAGATGAGAAGAGGCAGTCCATAGCTCTAGAGCATTTATTGTTGGCAGTGAGCTGTGATGAGTGAAAAGTAGAGGCCACATGGAGAGAGGGGGAAGGGAGAAGAGCCCAAGAGGGCAAGGGAGAGAGACAAAACACAGAACACGAGAGAACAAGAGAGGGAAGAGGGGGAAAACAGCCCCTTTTATACTGTGGGGAGGAACATACCGGGCTGTTGCCATGTAACTGTGGGTGGTAGAGTCTAGACAGAATACCAGGAGCTTAGAGCATTGCCCTACATGACTGATGGCCACATAATTATGGAGTTGAGGGCCTCGTGTCAGGAGCCTAGTGTCTGGGAGCATGGCCAACAGGCTTCCTTCTCTTGTAGAATTATCTGCAGGGTCTCTGGAGGTTAAACCTAGCTCAACCAGAAACAGGATGCCTTTCATGGTCCCATACTCACCCAACTTAGTGTCCTCTAAGAAAATTTTATCAAGTTCAATTTCTGATGTCCACCTACACGCATATAATGACATATGACCACATTCCCATTACCCTCTCCAACTCCCCCATCTTCCTCAACCTATACACTACATCTTCATGACCTTCCTCATAATCCACTTAGTCCATCTATTGTTGCTCATACATGCATGTGTATCAAGCCATATACAATTATTAAACACTCCCAGAATCTCTTGCGTTCTCTGCCTGTCTGCCTGCCTGCATGTCGGTCTGTCTGTCTATTTCATTTCTTTTGAACATGGTTCCTCATTGTAGCCAAGGCAGTCCTGGAACTCACTGTGTAGCCCAGGCTGCCCTGGAATTCAGTGATCCACCTGCCTCTGCCTCTCCAATGCTGAGACTAACCTTTAAAGGAGTGCACCATCTGTCACTGCCTGGCTACAGTTCTGGGAGTTCTTATTTTTCTATATACTTTATAACTTGGTTCAAGAAATGTAAATATATTGATATACTTTAGATTCACTTATGATAAATTAAATTTAAATTCACTTAAGACAAATATACATATTAAATTTCAGAAAACAATGACCACTTTTATCTAAAATTATGGAATAAAAAATTGCACTTATTTTAAATATATCTATTCTTTGAAAGAGTCATGCATATATAAAATATATAACAATCATATCCAGCTCTCACTGCCCTCTCCCTCACAGCCCACGACACATCTCTCTCCTAACTTCATGTTGTCCTTTTAGAATTATATATTTATTTATGTTAAAGTTCTTTTTAATTTGGTTTGGTTTCTTAAAATTTTACTGTGCTTCTGATCTAACCCTTAAGGTTAGAACTTTACAGTAAGTGAAACACTATTATACATGACGTTTTAATTTAATGTGCTGAGATTAATACTTTCTTATGACCCCTATAAACTTATCACTAGATAAATGTTAACTTGTATTAAGGTTTTTTTTTTCTAATTTTCTAAATAAGAATATGTCCTAAATTTTTATTTCCCTTCTGGTCTTTTATCTCAGATTTCTGTTTTCATTATGACTTTGAGCCAAGGTTATTTTGGTATGTATTAAGTTTAGAAACAGTAGAATGGTCCTTCCAGTCTGAGCTCTTGCCCTGAGCAGACCTTGGGCATTAACTCCCCACCCAGTCCCACAACATCCAGAAGAAACTTGACTCCCGGGCACTCTAAAATGCCCAGGATCACAGGTGAGGAGGCCACAATATCTGCCTCAACACCAGGAGTAACTGGGACCAGCAGGATCTAGGGATGCAGGAACCCCTGCCTGGCCAGTGGCACAGGTTCCTTCCAGTCTGAGCTGCTGCCCTGTGGAGACCTTGGGTGCTAACTCCACACTTAGTCCCAAAACATCCAGAATAAGCTTGACTCACAGGTGCTGTAACACACCCAGGATCATAGGATCTCAAGAGCTTGGTCATAACAAGATTTCAGGATTCCAGAGGCAGCTTGAGTCCCAGGATTTCTGTCACACCCAGGATCTCAGGATCACAGGAATACAGGATTACAGAATCACAGGACCACAGAGATAGCTAGACTCTGAGGATTTCTGACATATCCAGGATCATAGGAGGGACAGGCTCCAGTCAGAGACAGTGATGGTAGGTAGCACTAGAGATAAACAGATGGAGAGAGTAAGCATAAGGACTTAAGGTGGACATAAAAAATTCCCTTAAAAGTACAGGAGAATACAGGTAAACAGGTAGAAGTTCTTAAAAAGGAAATACAAAAATTCCTTAAAGAACTACAGGAAAACCCAAGCAAACAAGAGAAAGAATTGAACAAGACGATCCAGGATCTAAATATGGAAATAAAAACTATAAAGAAACAATGATGGGACCCTGGAGATAGAAAACCTAGGAAAGAGACTAGGAGTCATAGAAGAAAGCATCACCAACAAAATAAAAGAGATAGAAGAGAGACTCTCAGGTGCAGAAGATAGCATAGAAAACATTGACACAACAGTCCAAGAATATGCAAGAAGCAAAAATTTCTAACACAAAATATCCAGGAAATTCCAGGACACAATGCAAAGACAAAACCTAAGGAGACTAGGTATTGAAGAGAGTGAAGATTCCCAAATTAAAGGGCCAGTAAATAAATATCTTCAACAAAATTATAGAAGAAAACTTCCTTAACCTAGAGAAAGATATGCCCATGAACACCCAAGAAGCCTGCAGAACTCCAAATAGACAGGACCAGAAAAGAAATTCCTCTCATCACATAATAATCAAAACACCAAATGCACAAAACAAAGAAAGAATATTAAAAGCAGTAAGGGAAAAAGATCAAGTAACATACAAAGACAGACCTATCAGAATTACATCAGCCGGGGGGTGGTGGTGCACGCCTTTGATCCCAGCACTTGGGAGGCAGAGGCAGGAGGATTTCTGAGTTTGAGGTCAGCCTGGTCTACAAAGTGAGTTCCAGGACAGCCAGGGCTACACAGAGAAACCCTGTCTCAAAAAACCATAAAAAAAAACAAAAACAAAAACAGAATTACATCAGACTTCTCACCAGAGAGTATAAAAGCCTGAGCAGACGTCATACAGACCCTAAGAGAAAAAGTTTGCCAGCCAAGGCTGTATACCCAGCTAAACCTTTAATTACCATAGATGGATAAACCAAGATATTCCATGAGAAAACAAAATTTATATAATATCATTCCACGAATCCAGCCCTACAAAAAATAATAGATGGAAAACTCCAACACAATGAGGAAAACTACACCCTAGAAAAAGGAAGAAAGTAATTTCCTTTCAACAAACCCAAAAGAAGATAGCCGCACAAACATAAGTCCACTTCTAACAACAAAAATAACAGGAGGCAACAATTATTTGTTCTTAATATCTCTCCTCATTAAAGGACTCAATTTCCCCCCTCCCCCCAAAAAAGACATAGACTAACAGACTGGATACATAAACAGGACCCAGAATTTTGTTGCCTCAGGAAACACACCTCAGTGACAAAGACAAAAACTACCTCAGAGTAAAAGGCTGGAAAAAAAATCCAAGCAAAAGGTCCAAGTTGGAGTAGCCAATCTAATATTGAATAAAATTGACTTTCAACCAAAAGCATCAAAAAAGATAAGGAAGGACACTTCATACTAGTCAAAGGAAAAATCCACTGAGATGAACTCTCAATTCTGAATAGCTATGCTCCAAATGAAAGGGCACCCACATTCATAAAAGAAACTTTACTAAAGTGCAAAGAATACAATGCATCTCAAACAGTAATTGTGGGGGACTTCAACACCCCACTCTCAGCAATGGAGAGATCATGGAACCAGAAAATAAACAGAGACACATAAATTAACAGCAGTTATGTACCAAATGGATTTAACAGATATTTCTAGAATATTTCATTCTAAAATAAAAGAATATACCTTCTTAGCATCTCATGAGACCTTCTCCAAAAATGACCATATAATTGGTCACTAAACAGGCTTCAACAAATACAAGAAGATTGAAGTAATCCCATGTATCCTATGAGATAACCACAGACTAAGGGTGGTCTTCTATAACAACAAAAATATCAGAAAGGCCACATACACATGGAAGGTGAACAATTATCTATTTAATGATCGTAACCATCCAGCAGACATGGGCGAACTGGGTTTACCTGAATGCAAAGCTGGAAATAAGTTGGTGGGGCAAAAGAAGACTGAAACCATGACCAAAATTCTGATCAAGGCTCAAAGTTTAATTTTCAGTTCTGAGTTTATATATGTAAAGACCCATCTTTAGTTTCAGCTGAGTCCTTGTTTCAAAACAAGCTCAGCAGGCAGTCTTGTGGATGTGGTAAACAGGAGACTTCCACCTGGTCAGAAGACTCTACCCCAGGTAGGCTAGGCAACTGTGGCAAAAAAGGTCTGATTAGTCTGCTCAAGGCTGGGGGAAAATTACAATTTCTCCCTTTTTATTTATTAAAAATTAACTGGACTGGGCCCTAAGATTTACTTATGCTCCATGGTCCTGCCTGGGAATTATGGTGGCTGGTGGCTGTGGCTGTGGCTGGTTCAGGTCAGAGTCTAGACTCTCTCTTACCTGTCCCTGAGGACATGCACAGCTTGCTTGTGTTTATTCACACAAACACAGCCTTTTAGTGTTTATTATGAACAAACATGGCCTTTTGGCATGTGCCTCTGTCTTAGGTTGATGAAGATTCTTAGAACATCAGTGGACCATCTTTGACTACCAGACCTCATAGCACAACTTTTTTCCCATTCAGGACATATCAAAGCTGCATGCTGCATAAGCACTTAATGCATCTTTCCATAATGATGAACAACTGCCATTGTTAATAGCTGAGCTTGTTGAAATCCATCTTGTATGAAAGCAACCAACCTGTTTGAAATACAACGTCCAAAAACTAAAAGCAACAGAACTATAATTAATGGTCCAAGCAATGTAGAAATTAAAGTTGTACGCCATGGAGAAGTGGAAAACCAAGATTCAAACCATCCCTGATTCTGTTTTCTTTCTCTTTTCCTTTTTGTGAGTCCTTCTCAAACTTTAGCCCTTTCTCCAGATTCAGTGAATTTCACTACAATAGGATTGCAGAGAAAACTAATGCAAGATCCTATTCCTGTCCAGGATCCAGACAGCACAACTTTGGCACAACTAAAGCCATGTCAAAAATAATATATTCATTGCCTTTGCAACTAGAACTAGAAAGACCAGGGCCTGTTGAATTCTTACCTACTATAATTAAATCTCTTTGGGGCATACTCAGGTAAACCTCTATGGGGTAATTGCTTAGGTATATTCCAAGTGTCTAGATCTGCTGCGAGCTGACAGAGATCACAAACAAGATCAGGTCACCAGGTGTAAGGAGGATGTCTTTGAGAATTGATAAAAAACACCTGCTCTCCAGTAAGGGTAGCGACTCCAGGTTAACTTAGCTGGCTGATAGGGATTCTGAGCTGTCTTTATCATTTGTATCATTGCAAAAAATTTAAAACAAATAAGACAAAGGCAATATGTGCTTTTGTTGACCTTGGAGGATATAACTCCCCCTTGTTTTGTTTTCAAAAGCCAATTATTCAAAATGTGATGTGCAAATTCAACAATTCCTTGTTCCTTTGGATTATAAGGAATTCCAGTTTTATAGTCAATTCCAAACTCTTTACAAAATTATATAAAGATGTTTCCAGTATAAGCAGGCCCTTTATCTGTCTTGATGAATTTTGGCAATCCCATAGCATTGAAAGGCTCTAGGCAATGATCAATTACATTTCTAGAAGCTTATCCTGTATGTAGAGAAGCAAAACTGAATGCTAAACAAGTATCAATATAGACATGTATGTATTTCAATTTTCCAAATTCTGAATAATGAGTTATATGAATGTGCCAAATATAATTGGGCATAGGCCTCATGGATTAACCTCTAAATGAGGAACTGGTGATAATGTAAGACAGTCAGGGCATTGTTTTACAAATATCATAGACTGCTCATTGGTGATCTTATGTCAGAGCCTTAAGGTCTGACTAGAAAGATGAAATTTATTATGGTCATGATTACAAGCAAAAAGCTGTTTGCCCCTTTAAGAATGGTTTGTGTAGATAATCAGGCCCTAGCTGTATTTCTCCAGCTGTGCTTGACTCCCAATGACAATGCAGTGTAACTTAACCGTTTTTGCTGTGCAAACTGAGACTGTCTTTTAAACAAAATAAATCAAAGGGTAGACTGCCAGCAGATAAAGTTTTAACCATTTTTTTAACATGAAACACAGAACCACCATCATTCAAACAACAAACAAAAACAGACATAAATTGACAGACATAGGTATATTGGTGCACCAAGGACAGACAATAGACAGAGAGGGAAGAGAACTTGAAGTCCCAAAGAGACCCAGATATCCTAACCAGAACTAAGGATAGCTCCAGTAGGAGCCAGAGAGGAAGCAGGATATCTCCCAATTTACTCCTGTCCCTAGGATAGCTCTGAAATAGCTTATATCCATTTTCCTTCTCTTTTTGCTAAAACCTCCCAGACAGGGGACAACTGCTTTTCTGAAACATTTCTCTCTCTCTCTCTCTCTCTCTCTCTCTCTCTCTCTCTCTCTCTCTCTCTCTCTCTCTCTCTCATCCCATGTCTAACTCTTCATCTCCTTCTTCTGGGAATTCTGCCAGAGAAGGGAGAGGAGGCACAGTGGTAGCTACCGATAGTTGGTCCCCAGCGCCCTGCTTTTTAAGTTCGCCAATTCCTCCTCAACTTGTTTAATTCTCTCATTTATATATTTACCATACCTACTTCTGGGAGTCATGCACAGCATAAATATACTTGAGCTAAAAAAATTTCTAGCATCTGTTTTTTATTTTTGTTGTTTTTAGATTTTTATGCTTTTTATTTTATTTTATTTTAAACCCTAGTCCTCTCGCCTGGAGCAGCTCTTGGCTCTGGAGGAATGCCTTCACCTGATGCAGTTCTTGCCTGCAGACAATCGCTTGTTTAGAATTTCCCTGCCCCATTAGGCTGCCACACCTAGGTGAAGGTGCTGGGCCAACACCTCTTCAACCTAGCCGGTATCCCTCTGAATGCACCTTTTTACCGCAACAGTTTCAAATGGCACGCACTAGAATCAACTCTGTATGCTGCTTACTGTGCTTCATGGATACTTTCGCTTTTCTTCTGTTTTCTCTGGAGCTCCACTCAAGACAGCATTTCTCAGTAGTTCCCCCCATTTTGAGGCCCCCTGATTCGGGTGCTACCTGTAGCTATCCAGCAGCCACAGGTGAACTGGGTTTACCTGAAAGGAAGGCTGGAATTAAGGTAGGGTGATGAGAGAAGAATGAAGCCAAGACCAATGTTCTGACTAGGCTCAAAGTTTAATTTTCAGTTTAGAGTTTATATAGGTAAATACCCATCCTTACTTTCAGCTGAGTTCTTGTTTCAAGACAAGTTCAACAGGCAGTCCTGTTTATGCAGGAATACTGTGGATGTGTCAAACAGGAGACTTCCACCTGGTCAGAACACTGCACCCTAGGTGGGCTAGGCAACTGAGGCAAAAAAAAAAGTCTGATTAGACCGGTCAAGGCTGAGGGAAGGGTACAAATGTTAACTTGGTCAAGGAAGAAATAAAGAAATTAAAGACTTTTTAAAATTTAATGAAAATGAAGGCACATTACACCCAAATTTATGGGACACAATGAAAGCAGTGCTATGAGGAAAACACACAGCTCTAAGTGCCTCTAAAAAGAAAGTGGAGAGACCATACACTAGAAGCTTAACAGAACACCTGAAAGCTTCAGAACAAAAAGAAGCAGATATAGCCAAGAGGAGTAGATGGCAAGAAATAATCAAACTCAGGACTGAAATCATCATCTGTCCCAACACCAGGAGTTACTGGGACCAGTGGAACCCAGGCACACAGGAACTCTACCAGACCAGTGTCATGGGCTCCATCTGGTCTGTCTGGCTGGTGCAATGAGCAGACCTTGGGCACAAACTAGGCATCCAGTCCCACAAAACCCAGAGGAAGCTCCACTCCAAAGAGCTTTTACAAGGACAGGATCACAGCATCCCAGGATCCCAGCATCCCTGGATCCCAGAAGCTTCGTCACACCAGGATTTCAGGGTCCCAGAAGCAACTTGACTCCCAGGAGCTCAGACAAACCCAGGATCTCAGCATCACAGGATCCCAGAATCACAGGTTTACAGAAACAGCTTGACTCTGAGGAGTTCTGACACAACCAGGATAACAGGATGGAGAGGCTCCATTCAGATATAGCGAGGGCAAGTAGCACTAAAGATAACCAAATGGCAGGAGGAAAACATAAGAACATAGGCAACAGAAACCAGCGTCACATGGCATCATCAGGACCCAATTCTTCCACCATAGCAAGTTATGGATACACCATCACAACAGAAAAGCAAGATTCAGATCTAAAATCACTTCTCATGGTGATGAAGGACATTAAGAAGGACATAAATAACATCCTTAAAGAAATACAGGAGAACACAGGTAAACAGCTAGAAGCCCTTAAAGAGGAAACACAAAAATCCCTTAAAGAATTACAGGAAAACTCAATCACACAGGCGAAAGAAATGAATAAAACCATCCAAGATCTAAAAATGGAGCTAGAAAAAATAAATAAAACACAAAGTAAGACAATCCTGGAGCAAGAAAACCTAGGAAAGAGTTCAGGAGTCATCAGCAACAGAATTCAAGAACTAGAAGAGAGAATCTTACGTGCAGAAAATACCATTGAAAACATTGACACAATAGTCAAAGAAAACACAAAAAACAAAAAGCTCCTAACACAAAACATCCAGGAAATCCAGGACACAATGAGAAGAACAAATCTAAGAATAATAGGTACAGAAGAGAGTGAAGATTCCCAACTTAAAGGGCTAGTAAATATATTCCACAAAATTATAAAAGAAAACTTCCCAAACCTAAAGAAAGAGTTGCCCATGAACATACAAGAAGCCTATAGAACTCCAAATAGACTAGACCAAAAAAGGAATTCCTCCCATTACATAATAATCAGAACACCAAATGCACTAAACAAAGAAAGAATATTAAAAGCAGTAAGGGAAAAAGGGCAAGTAACATAGAAAGGCATACCTATCAGAATAATACCAGCTTTCTCACCAAAGACTATAAAAGCTAGAAGATCCTGGGCAGATCTCATACAGACCCTAAGAGAAAAAAATGCCAACCCAGACTACTATACCCAGCAAAACTCTCAATCACCATAGATAAACCAAGATATTCCACGACAAAACGAAACTTACACAATATCTTACCACAAATCCAGCCCTACAAAGGATAATAGATGAGATGAAAAACACCAACACAAGGAGGGAAACTACACCCTATAAAAAGCAAGAAAATAATCTTTCAACAAACCAAAGTAACACAACCTCACAAGCATAAAAATGACATCAAAAATAACAAGAAGCCATAATCACTATTCTGTAATATCTTTTAATATCAAAGGACTCAATTCCCCAATAAAAAGAAACAGACTAATAGCCTGCATACCTAAACAGGATCCAGCATTTTGTTGCATAGAGGAAATGCACCTCGGTGTCAAAGACAAACACTACCTTAGAGTAAATGGCTGGAAAATAATTTTCCAAGCAAATGGTCCCAGTAAAGAAGCTAGAATAGCCATTCTAATATCTGATAAAATAGACTTTCAACCAAAAGTCATCAAAAAAGACATGGAAGAACACTTCATACTCATCAAAGTAAAAATCTACAAGGAAGAATGCTCAATTCTGATCTTCCATGCGCTAGAATTGGCAGGATTAATACAGTAAATAAAGCCATCTTGCTGAAAGCAATCTATAGATTCAATGCAATACTCATCAAAATTCCAACTCAAATCTTCAGAGTTAGAAAGAGCAATTTGCAAGATCATTTGGAATAACAAAATCCCAGGATATCAAAAACTATACTTTTTTATTAGATATTTCCTTCATTTACATTTCAAATGTTATCCCTCTTCCTCATTACTTCTCCAATAAATCCCTTTCCCATACCCCCTCCCCCTGCTTACCAACCCCCCCTCCCACTTTCCCGATCTGGCATTACCTTACAATGGGGCAATGAGCTTCCGCAGGACCAAGGGCCTCTCCTCTCATTGATGTCCAACAAGGACATCCTCTGCTACATATGTGGCTGGAGCCACAGGTCCCTCCATGTGTACTCTTTGGTTGGCGGTTTAGTCCATGGGAGCTCTGGAGGTATTTGTTGGTTTACATTCTTCTTCCACCTATGTGGCTGCAATACCCTTTAGCTCCTTGTATCCTTTCTCTAGCTGCTCCATTGAGGATCCTGTGCTCAGTCCAGTGGTTGCCTGAGAGCATCCCCCTCTGTATTTGACAGGCACTGGCAGAGCCTCTCAGGAGACAGCTATATAGGCTCCTGTCATCAAGCACTTGATGGCAATCACAATACAGCTGGTACAACTACTCTGGGTATCAGTTTGGCTGTTCCTCAGAAAATTGGACATATTACTAAGGACCCAGATATACCACTTCTGGCCATATACCCAGAAGATACTTCAATATGTAGTAAGGACACATACTCCACTATATTCATAGCAGCCTTATTTATAATAGTCAGAAGCTGGAAAGAACCCAGATATCCTTCAACAGAGGAATGGATACAGAAAATGTTGTACATTTACACAATGGAGTACTTACTACTCAGCTATTAAAAACAATGAAATTCTTGGGCATATGGATAGAACTAGAAAATATCATCCTGAGTGTGGTAACCCAATTACAAAAGAGCACACATGGTATGCACTCACTGATAAGTGGATTTTAGCCCAGAAGCTAGGAATACACAACATATAATTCAGAGAACACATGCAACTCAAGAAGAAGGAAGACCAAAATGTGGATGCTTCAGTCCTTCTTAGAAGAGGGAACTAAGTACCCATGGGAAAGATACAGAGACAAAGTGTGGAGCAGGGACTGAAGGAAAGGCCACCCAGAGACTGCCCCACCTGGGCATCCATCCCATATACAGTTACCAAACCCTAATTGATCCACTCTTTTCTCCTTATACAAAGCTCAAGTCTAAGTGGATATAGGCTTTTTGCATAAAACCAGATACACTGAAACTAATAGAGGAGAAAGTAGGGAACAGTCTAGAACACATGGGCACAGGGGAAAATTTCCTGAATAGAACAGCAAAGGCTTATGCTCTGAGATCAAGACTTGACAAATGGGACCTCATAAAATTGCAAAGCTCCTGGAAGGCAAAGGACACTGTTAATAGGACAACACAACAACCAACAGATTTGGAAAAGAACTTTATCCATCATCCACCTGATAGAGGGTTAATATCCAATATATATGAAGAACTCAAGAAGTTAGACTCCAGAGAATTAAATAACCCTATTAAAAAATTGGGTAGACAATCACAAAAGAACACACATGGTATGCAGTCACTGATAAGGGGATATTGACCCAGAATCTCGGAATACCCTAGACACAATCCACATATCAATAGATTTCTAAAAAGATGGAAGGAGAGACCCCTGGTCCTGGAAAGACTGGATGTAGGGGAACGCCAGGACAGAGTAACGAGAGGGGGTTGAATGGAGCAAAGAGGGAGGGAAGGGGGCTTATGGGACTTTCGGGGAGGGAGGAAACGGGAAAGGGGAAGTGATTTGGAATGTAAATTAAAAAAATAAAATAAAATAAATAATAAAAAAATTGGGTAGAGAACTAAACAAAGAATTCTTAACTGAGGAATACTGAATGGCAAAGAAGCCCCTAAAGAAATTTTCAACATCCTTAGAAATCAGGGAAATGGAAATCAAAACAACCCTGAGATTCCACCTCACACCAATCAGAATGGCTAAGATTAAAAACTCAGATGACAGTAGATGCTGGCAAGGATGTGGAGAAAGAGGAACACTCCTCCATTGCTGGTGGAACTGCAAGCATGTACATTCACTGTAGAAATCAATCTGGCAGTTCCTCAGAAAATTGAACATAGTATTACCTGAGGGCCCAACTCTACCACTCCTGGGCATATACCCAACAGAGTCTCCAATATATAACAAGAACAGATGCACATCTATGTTCATAGTAGCCTTATATATAATAGCCATATGCTGGAAAGAATCCAGATATCCTTCAACAGAGAAATGGATACAGAAAATGTTGTACATTTACACAATGGAGTATTACTCAGCTATTAAAAACAATGAATTCATGAAATTCTTAGGCAAATGGGTGGAACTAGAGAATATCATCCTGAGTGAGGTAACCCAATCATAAAAGGACACACATGGTATGCACTCATTGATAAATGGATATTAGCCCAAATGCTCAGAATACCCAAGATATTCACAGACCATATGAAGCTCAAGAAGAAGGAAGGCCAAAGTGTGGGTGCTTTGGTCCTTCTTAGAAAGGGGAACAAAATACTCATGAGAGCAAATATGGAGACAAAGTGTCCAGCAGAGACTGAAGGAAGGGCATCCATAGACTGCCCCACCTGGGGATCAATCCCATATACTGTCACCAAAACCAAATACTATTGTTAATGCCAAGAAGTGTTTGCTGACAGAAGCATGATATAGATGTCTTCTGAGAGGTTCTGCCAGACTCTGACAAATACAGAGGCATATGATTGCAGCCAACCCCTGGACTGAGCATGGTGTTCCTAATGCTGTCCACAATGGAGATGTTAGAGAAAGGGCTGAAGGAGCTAAAAAAAATTGCAACCCCATAGGAGGAACAACAATATCAACCAAGCAGACCCCAGAGCTCCCAGGGACTAAACCACCAACTAAGGAGCACACAGGGAGGGACCCATGGCTCCAGCTGCATATGTAGCAGAGGATGGCCTTGTTGGGCATCAGTAGGAGGAAAGGCCCTTGATCCTGGGAAGGCTTCAAGCCCCAGTGTAGCAGAATTTGAAGGCGGGGAGGCTGGAGTGGGTGGGTGGGGGAACAACCTCATAGAAGCAGGGGAGGGGAAAGGAATAGAGGGGTTCTGGAGTGGGGGGGAACTGGAAAAGGCGATAACATTTTAAATGTAAATAAAGAAAATATAAAATTAAAAAAAAGAAATAGTAGAATGTTTTCCAAAGATTCTTATGTTATTTTAACCATTTCTTTTTCTTTTGTAATGATGGATCACATACTTCATGGCCTCAGTCATTTTCTTTTCTTTTCTTTTCTTTTCTTTTTTTTTTTTTTTGTGAAGCTAAAGGACATCCTTTATTCAATTCTTTTTTTCTTTATTCTTTATTTACATTCCAAATGATATCCCTTTTCCCGGTTCCCCCCTCCCCAAAAGTCCCATAAGTACTCTTCCCTCCCCCTGTTCCCCATTTACCTAAGAATTTCATGAATTCATTGTTTTTAATTGCTGAGTAATATTCCTTTGTGTAAATATACATGGAAAATATCTCTGATAAAATTGAAGAAATATATAGAAAAACACGTTAAAATTGACTATTTCATGGAAAAATTATACAGATAAAATGGTAGACATAAAAATATTCCTACATTGATTGAAAGTGGAATTATGAATATTTTCTGATAAAATTGAAAATTTACAAGGAAAATATTTCTGATAAAACTCAAGTAATATATAGAAAAACAAGTTAAAACTGACTTTTTCATAAAAAATTATTCAGGTAAGATGGTAGACATGAAAATATTCCTAAATTGATTGAAAGTAGAAGTAAAATTATTTTCTGATAAAATTGAAGACTTATATGGAAAATATCTCTGATAAAATTGAAGAAATTTATACAGATAAATTGGTAGGAATTAAAATATTCCTAAGTTGATTGAAAGTAGACTTATAAAAATTTTCTGATAAAATTGAAAATTTACATGGAAAATACTTCTTATAAAATTGAAAAAAATATATGGAAAAACATTAAAATTGAAGATTATCATGAAAAATTATACAGATAAAATGGTAGTCATAAAAATATTTCTAAGTTGATTGAAAGTGAAATTATAAATAATTTCTGATAAAATTGAAGTATTACATAGAAAATATCTCAGGTAAAATTGAAGAAATATATTAAGAACATGTTAAGATTGAGTATTTAATGGAAAAATTATACAGATAAAATGGTAAGCATAAAAATATCCCTATGTTTTTTGAAAGTGGAATTATATATACTTTCTGATAAAATTGAAGATCTACAAGGAAAATATTCCTGAAAAAATTCAAGCAATATATACAAAAACATGTTAAAATTGACTATTACATGGAAAATTATACAGATAAAATGGAAGGTATAAAAATGTTCCTAAGTTGATTGAAAGTAAAATTATAGACATTGTCTGATAAAACTGAAGATCCACCTGGAAAATACTTCTGACAAAATTGAAGAAAATTACAGAAAAATGTTAAAATTGAAGATTATCATGGACAATTATACTGACAAAATGGTAGGCACAAAAACATTCCTAAATTGATTGAAAGTGGAACTACAAACATCAACCCCCACCCCCATAAAACCGAAGATCTACATGAAATACAATGACATAACAAATACATGACAAAATTGAAGAAATACACAGAAAAAATGTTAAAATTAAAGATTATCATGGAAAATAATACAGTCAAAATGGTAGACACAAAAAAACATTACTGAATTGAAAGAGGAGTCACAAACATTTTCTGATAAAATCGAAGATCCCCATGAAAAACATCTCTGTTAGACTCTGTTTTTTGTTGGGGAATTGAGTCTATTGACATTATAAGATATTAAGGAATAGTGATTGTTGCTTCCTGTTATTTTTGATGTTCTTTTTATGTTTGTGTGGTTACTTTCTTTTGGGTTTGCTGGAAAAAGATTATTTTCTTGCTTTTTCTAGGGTGTAGTCTCCCTCCTCATATTGGCGTTTTCTATCTATTATCCTTTGTAGGGCTGGGTTTGTGGAAAGATATTGTGTAAATTTGGTTTTATCATGGAATATCTTGGTTTCTCCATCTATGTTAATTGAGAGTTTTGCTGGGTATAGTAATTTGGGCTGGCATTTATGTTCTCTTAGGGTCTGTATGAGATCTGCCCAGGATCTTCTAGCTTTTATCGTCTCAGGTGAGAAGTCAGGTGTAACTCTGATAGGCCTGCCTTTATAGGTTACTTGGCCTTTTTCTCTTACTGCATTTAATATTCTTTCTTTGTTTAGTGCTTTTGGTGTTTTGATTATTATGTGCCGGGAGGACTTTCTGGTCTGGTTCAGTCTGTTTGGAATTCTATAGGATTCTTGCATGTTCATGGACATTCCTTTCTTTAGGTTAGGGAAGTTTTCTTCTATAATTTTGTTGAAGATATTTACTGGCCCATTAAGTTGGAAATCTTCACTCTCTTCTATACCTATAATCATTAGGTTTGGTCTTCTCATTTTGTCCTGGATTTCCTGGATGTTTTGGCTCAGGAGCTTTTTGCATTTTGCATTTCTTTAACTGTTGAGTCAATGTTTTCTATGTTATCTTCAGCCCCTGAGATTCTTTCTTCTATCTCTTGTATTCTGTTGCTGATGCTTGCATCTATGACTCCTGAATTCTTTCCAAGATTTTCTATCTCCAGTGATGTCTCACTTTATGATTTCTTTATTGCTTCTACATTCATTTTTAGATCCAGGATGGTTTTGTTCAGTTCCTTCACTTGTTTGTATTCTCCTGTAATTCTTTCAGGGATTTTTGTGTTCCCTCTTTAAGGGCCTCTACCTGTTCACCCATGCTCCCCTGTGGCCTCAGTCATTTTCAAGTAACCTTTTCGTACACTATATTGTATGACTCTAGGTTCTATTTTGGGAAGGAGAATGCTGATGTACTCTACACATATTCTTACTTCTTTTATGTCCAGTTCTGTCAGTATAAACTAAGATATTCTTAAATTTCATGTGATACTACAATTTGCTTTACTTTTTATTTTGAAGTTGTATTTGAGATATTTTAGCATTTCATCCTTCATTAGCAGAATATTTTATTGCTACAAATAGATCATGTTATGACTTAAGCAGGTTTTGCTCAGCAGTATACTTTGGCAAGAAGCATGGTCAACTGACCAAGCTCAGCTCTTGGGCTAGAGAAGTGGCTCATTTGGATGAAGCACTCATGCACATCATAAACCACTCCCTACATCCCACAGTGAATAATGTGTTTGCATGTTCTAGAGTTCTATGTTATCACCATGTCCACTTATATCTAGCATGCATTTCCTTGGAGAGTATCTATTCTGATTTCTTTAAAACAATTTTTTATATGAGTGTGAGTATGTGTCTTTGAGTGTATGAACACACATGTGGGTGAGTGCCCTCAGAAGCCACAACATGGTAGTGGGTGTGTTGCATTTGGTGTTGCAGGCATTTATGAGCTGCCTGCCATATGTACTAGAACTTATAATCCTTTCCTCATGATTGAGCAGTGAACACACTTAACAGCTGAGCGATTCCTCTATTCACCCTATTTGGATCTTGATTTTCTACAGTCTAACCAAATCACTTTTTATACTGAAGCTGTTGTATATTGTATGCATTTAAAAAATTAAATATTTACTTATTTAATTTTTTGTGCATGAGTATTTTCTCTAAATGGATTTATGTCCATGGTGTGCTTGCCTGATGCCCAAACAATTCAGAAGAGGTTATCAGGTCCCTTGGAAATAAAAATGCAGATGGCTATAACCATGTGAGTTCTGTGCACCAAATGTCTGTCCTTTATAAGAGCAGAACGTGTATATAACCTCTGAGTCATCTCACCAGACTCTATTATATGATTTTTAAAGAAACATAAAATAATGTTTTCCTGTGAAATAAAAAAAATCCTTGGTATTATTCATCTCTCCTCTCTTCCTCTACATCTGCATTGCCTTACTTCTCTCTTCCCAGTGAAATCCATGCTTCCATTTTACCAGAGGACTAGCATCCTAAGCATGACTATATACACACATACACACAAACACACACAAACACAGAGAGAGAGACAGAGACAGAAAGACAGAGAGAGACAGAGAGAGAAGGAGGGAGGGAGAGGGGTAGGGAGAGAAAGGGGAGAGAGAGAGAGAAGGAGGGAGAGAGAGAGAGTTATTTTAAATATAATTATGCCACATGGCATAATACCCACTCAAAAATCCATAAATCCATAGAATATTGGTTGTTGGCCAGGGGAATCCCCATGAATAATACACCCCATAATTATTTCCCATGTTTGCTCCCCTGAATTAGAAGGTAAGAAGACAATACACACTTAAGACACAGGACACTATGCTAAAATAGATCTGACAGCCCCCTCCTCACAGAGTAACTCTCATAGCAATGGAATGCGTTCTGCAAGCTGCCAAAGGAGAAAAGCAAGTAATATCCTGCCCAGTTACAAAACCTCCAAGCCACAACAGTCTTCAGGCCATAGAGATAACCTCAAAGCTGCATTGGGGGCAGTTACACCTTGGCATGTAACAAATAGTTGTTTAATTGCACTTAAAACCCACTCAGTAGGAGGGAATTCATATCTGGTCATGAAAATGCAGCCAACTACCCATAATTGATGAGATTATGGCCCCTAGAAATGAACCTATTACTGCTACTATTCTAAACCAGTGTAATTACCAACTGTAGCTTAAAGACTCATCTTTACACACAGAGAAAAGTATGTATCTCACTTCTCCCCAGGAAATCCATTTGCAGCATGTGGAGACCATTACAGAATTGGACACTGGTCAAAATATAAGGGACAACTGATGGGGTGGGTAATGCCCAACACTTATTGATACATCTGCAATACAAACCTTATTACTGAAGGTCAGGGAGCACATTGGAGGATGGGCAGAAAAGCTACAATTTCCAGAAGCCCATGAAGATGTCTCCCAAGTTATAGTGTTTTTTACATATAATAGGGAAGCTGAGTCCAAGAAACATCTAAAATATTGTTGCCTAAGTACAAGTTGCACAATGACAGCACCAGTGTCAGCGTGGATGGGTGAACTCTAAAGGCCCTGTGCCTGGATGAGGAGCACACAA